>PITA01000433.1:156591-280337 GCA_004023965.1 Spilogale gracilis | reverse complement strand
ACCCTCCAATTTGTTTCTACCTTTTTGCCGATGTTCTTTGTCTCTCGTGGCGGTCCAGAAGTGGGAAATATCACATTTCAGGCTGGTTTCATGGGTGTTCACGGTGGTCTTGTAGTGGTTTTTTTGTTGGAATTCAGCTCTCTTCAGGGAACTCCCTGAAATGCGGTCACCTGGCCTTCCGCCATCTTGACCCTCAGTATTTATCTCTTAAAGAGAACTTCTTAAAAAATTGTAAGCCAAAATTAAATAATAATTCCTTAATATCACCAATATCTAGTCAGTGTTGGAGTATTCCCCAATCGTCTCATACATTTTTCAAGTTAATATGTAGATTGCTTATTTGTTGTTAAAAAACAAAAGAAAACAAACAAACAAACAAAACCCTGGACATTTGACCTTGGAATGTCCTATTTTCTGATTTTCACAATGACCTCTTCCTAATGAAATGGTTTAATTAAATAGCTATCCTTTAATTAATGTAAGCAATATTTAATTTTTAAAAATGTAACCTAAGTGTTTTTAGAAGAACACATTTATTTGCTGAAAATGTACTCTTAGCATGTGTACACAGAACCTACCCTCACTCTTTAATACCTCAGGCCAGGCCACTTGTCTGCTGGAAACTCTTGTTTCCTTTCTTATTCAGAGCAAGAGCTACCACTTGCCTCTGGTTGCAAGGCCCTATGTGATTTATCCTTAACTCAGCTCTCTGGCCTTCCCTTATTTCATCCTTCATCCATTGGTATCTGGCCAACTGACTCACATCCTTGTTCCTCTAAAACCTGTATGCTCTAAAATTTTACTTTCTCAGGAGGTTGACACTTGTTCTTTCCCTGAAAAGTTCATCTCCCAGATGCCACCATGGCTCATTGCCTCTTTTCCCAAATATCCCCGTGACATATTCCCTCATCTCCTTCCAGTCTCAGTCACATGTGATCTTTTCAGTAAGGCCTTCCATTTCCAAACTATTTTAAATGACCCACTCTGCTCAGCACTCTCCATCCCCTTCTTTGCATTATTTTTGTATATTTTGCCCATTTCTGTATTTTCAGTACCTAGAACAGAACTTGTTTCAGAATAAGCATTCAGTAAATATTTGTGGAAGGCATGAATGAATATTAGTAGAATTTTGTCAAAATGAATAATACTTACTCCAGATTGGAGTGCCACCCCTGAATTCTTGGCTATTTTTCTTATTCAAGTCAATCAGACAAATTAAGCTGGAAGAAAAGCTACAAGTGCCCTTAGTTTTACTCTGAGCCTATGACCTAGAAAACTGTAGAGTAAATCCTAGTACATGGTTACTTGTATATTTTCCTATTTTCTGTACTCAAATGGACTCTTTAGTCCTTAGTTTCTCCTTAAAGATTCAGTTTCTTCGTAAGCTAAAGGCAGTCTCAGGGCACGGGGAGGAGGCAGAGGAGGTAGAATGAGAAAGTCAACACTAGACAGGAAAAGACTCCCAGGCCCCCTCTACCATGAGTCTTCATAGTCATGATCATTTCATTTCATAGGGGTAGAGAAAGAAGAGAATATCCATCAACTATCTGCTTCACTTTGGAGGATGATTCAAATAGACCTTACCCCAGCTATTTTTTCCTATTTATAGTATATGCTTTGTTAATATCCTGGTCTCATCAAATGTGTCATTTCTTTTCTTTTGCCTATCCCTCCATCCTTTTTTATCCTATGATGTTTACTGTATGTGATGCTTTTCAGGGTGCCTTAAGTCTTCAGTGAGATGGGAGGGTGTGACGTCAACAGCAGGCTAAGGAATTACCTTTTCAGTTTCTAGATAGAAAACAACTGGGTGGGGGGTATGAATTCAGGCTTTCAGAGTTCTTATTTTAATATAATAACTTTGGCTCATTATCAATCTTTGTACTGCAATTTGTTGAAATTAGATCTCTGGATATTTCACTCACTTGTGCTATCTCTAATTCTTTTTATATGAATAAATTCTCTTCATACTTGAAAGTGTGGCTGATTATCACAGAGCATATCAACCCGATTGGTAGGAACATTTTTCATTGGCTGGTTCTTCATAGTTTGGGAGCTCCAAAGACTCTAGTACATGTACCATGTGGTACTGGATAAATATTGATTAGATTGATGAAAAAATATTTAATGAACATAAAATATTCAAAAAGAATCAAACTGATCATTTCAAATAGAGAATGGGGTATTCAACTTATTATCAAAGCTTAAAAGAAAATTTAGGCAGAAAAAGATAAAGGGAAAAACTCCAAACTAATTCTATGACAGGGTATTGAACGCTCATTAATTTATTTACTCATTTTTTTCATAAACATTTGTTGAGGGCCTACTTTGTGCCCAGCATTATATATGGTACTAAGTGTACAGGAGGAGTTAAGCACATTCCTTATTCTTTTTTTTTTTTAAAGATTTTATTTATTTATTTCACAGAGAGAGATCACAAGTAGGCAGAGAGACAGGCAGAGAGAGAGGAGGAAGCAGGCTCCCTGCTGAGCAGAGAGCCTGATGCAGGCCTCAATCCCAGGACCCTGAGATCATGACCTGAGCTGAAGGCAGAGGCTTAACCCTCTGAGCCACCCAGGCGCCCCACATTCCTTATTCTTAAGGAATGTTCCTAGTAGGAGAAGCAGATGGCTAAATCAGCAATTACAGTGTACTTTGAGAAATACTGTAATAGAGACAATAGAATGTTATTCCAAGGTACAGAAGTAGTACCAGCTCTGTTTAAAAGAGGGTAGTCAGGGAATGATTGTTTTATTTTTTATTTTTTATTTAAGTTTAGTTTAGTTACATATAGTATATTATTATTTTCAGGGGTAGAATTTAGTGATTCATCAATTGCATATACTTGCCAGGGGCCAACCCCAGCAACAGTCAGGGTCCAGAAGGTGGGGACGGTGTCAGCGATATGAAATGAGAGAGCCCTGAAGATTCTTTTCTGATCACCTGCCAGGCATCTCTGCCTTGCTGCCTCTCAGTGTCTTTATTTATAGGCAACAAGTTAAAGATTTTCATGAAGGAAAATTTTTTTTATAGAGAGTGATTTTTGATTACACAATGTCTTTGTTAGAGAAACATAGTGTTTTGATTAGTGAAACATGTTTTTGCGGGTGCACCTATCTACAATTCAGAGTTAACTCCTTAAACCAAACCAAGGACATGTTATTCAGTAAGATTTTTTACAGTTTCTTACATTTGGTGCCTAGAGAATAAAGAGTAGACTAATGATATGGTGTTTTTTAAGCAGGTCTTAAAAACGAGAAGACAATTGAAAGGCTTAGATGAGTTGTGTACAAAGTTTTAGCTACATTATTAATACAATAACCAAAAGTTAGTCTGTCTGGCATCAAGGAGAAAGATAACTTATTTTGCAAAGGTGAAAGCCCTTGCTCAAGCCTGTTTTCCATGACTGGGTACAGAACTCTTTATTTATGGATACTTTGTGTGTGTGGCAATATCCTTGTTAGTACAGTTTTATTGCTTATATTAAGCCCCTTACTTAACTATTCAAGAGCTCGACAATCTCCTCCACAGAGTTGCTGCATATCTAGGATTAAGCTACTTTTAATGATGGTAAGTAGAAACAAAAGCATTTTGCTATACACCAGACATGGTTTTTAAATGTCAAGCATTCCATACAAAGAATGGCAGACAAGCAGGGTGGAGAAACTACTGCCCCACGCAAACTCCTCACACTTTGTGGGAGGGCCGGTGTTCCGTGCCTTGCAGAAGGAAATCACCTACTTGACCATGCAGGTGGCTCGCAGCATATACTCATTTCATCAAGTACCCTCCTTAATGCCTGTCACCCAGTTACCCCATCCCCCCACCTCCCCTCCAGCAACCCTTAGTTTATCCCTATAGTTAAGAGTCTCTTATGGTTTGCCTCCCTCTCTGCTTTTGTCTGCTTTTATCTTCCCTTCCCTTCCAGGGAGTGATTCTTAAGCTGAATATTAAAGTTTGAGTAAGAGTTAGAATGATGGATGGGGGAACAGAAGAGAATGGGAAATGATTCCTAGATGTAGTAAGAAGTAGGTCCAAAGCACAGATGCGCCTTCTGGGAACAGCTGGTATTCTGGCTGGAGCTTTTTGAGCCATGTTTTGAAATGGGGCTGGATTTCATCATCATCAAGCCATGAGACACCTTGAAGGATTTTAATGGTGGGGGTGGGTGAAGGCAGAGAGATGACATAATTATAGGGATTGGATCTTTTTTTTTTTTTAAGATTATTTATTTATTTGACAGAGAGAAACACAGCGAGAGAGGGAACACAAGCAGGGGGAGTGAGAGAGGGAGAAGCAGGCCTCCCGTCGAGCAGGCAGCCCGATGTGGGGCTCGATCTCGGGTCTCCGGGATCATGACCTGAGCCACCCAGGCGCCCCAAGCAGAAGGGATTTAAAGAATGTTCAGATTACCCTTCTCATTTGATAGCTGAAAAAGAACGTTGATGTTGGGCGTAGCTGGCTTTCCCTGATGTACACGCAGTAATCTGCACAAGTGTTTCTTTCCGATGTTGATTTTACTTGGAGTGCTTTCTTTTGCTGCTTAGTTCACCTCCTTTGTCCTGTAAGACAGCATCACTCAGGACTTACCTCGTATTGACAGAGTCCACCATTATAACAGTTTGCTTCTGTGTTTGTTTCTTGTTTCCTACAACTTAAGCTATTAAATTTTTCTGAGCAAGACCATGTCTAATTCGTATTTATCTTTGAGTTCTCAGTTCCCATTTCTAGAGTGTACACTTAACTTAACTTGCTCATATCTTTTTGAATTTCCCCCAATGAATGAATCTAGGCAATTATTACAAATGGATTATAAATTATAAAATAGAGACATTCCATCTGTAGGTGCCTTCTCATGAAGGAGCACAGACCACTTTGAAGGTATTCTTGCCAAAGGGAAAAAATAAAAGACCCCAAATCTAATCGAGCCTCCAGCTAGACTATCAATATATATTGGACAGAGGATGCTGAATCATCACAAGAATGAAATCAGCCAAATCTAGACTGGTTCAAATACACAGGACAAATAGTCTCATTTTTTTCAACAAATAACTATAATGAGAAAAAAAGATGGAAAAAAGAAGTCTTAAGAGACTTATCTACCAAATACAGTACATTTTTATCCTGATTTCAGTGTATACATTATAAAAAGAAATCATGAGACATTGTAGAAATTTGAAGATTAATTGGATATTTGATGGTACTGAGAAATTATTGTTAATTATTTGGATAATGTCATTATCTCTATGTTTTTTAAAGAAAGGGCCATGATGTCATGATGTTTTTAGAGGTACATACTGATGTATTTATGGAAAAAATGATAAAAAAATTGGAATTTACTTCAAAAGAATTTGAGTTTGATAATTGTTAAAGCTTAGTAATGGGTATGTAGAGATTATTGTACCATTTTCTCAACTTTTCTATATGTTAAAATTGTCTATGATACAAAGAAAAATATTTTGGACATGGATAAATGAATATTATAAATTTATTGTTTAACTTAAGCTGGAACGATTTTCTTCATGCAGTCATACCTTCATTCTCTTCCAGTCACCTGGCTATGAAAGAAGTGTTTTTTAAATGAGCTTGAAGCTAAGAAGGATACAGACTTTTTTTTGTTTTTTTGTTTTTTTAAAGATTTTATTTATTTGACAGAGAGAAACACAGCCAGAGAGGGAACACAAGCAGGGGGAGTGAAAGAGGAAGAAGCAGGCTTCCCACTGAGCAGGGAGCCCCATGTGAGACTTGATCCCGGGTCTCCGGAATCATGACCTGAGCCGAAGGCAGTCGCTTAACCAGCTGAGCCACCCAGGCGCCCACAGACATGGTTTTGATGTAAGGTATAGGAGACACATTGGTAGTAGCTTCACCTTTTCAGTGCATAAACTCATACTGGTCTTCAGATATCCAGCTTGAAGCCCAGACAACCATGAGGCTTTCTTCCATCTCCTCTTCACTCACATTTCAAGATCTAAACCCTCCCCACCTTGTCCAGTGTGGAAATAAATGGAAGTAAGAAGTAAGAATGGTGGATACCCCACATTGGAGGATGGCACTTCAAAGGAGTTGGGACTTTGGCATGAGAGGAAGTAGAGGAGAGTGAGGGGAAGTGGGAGAAGGCCCATGAGGATGGAAAAGAGGACAGGGTCTTTTTTTTTTTTTTTTTTTTTTTTTTACTAGAGAATAACTGTTTCCTTGGCTCCATTTTTCTCAGGATGCTTCAACTCTGAGTAGTCTTATAAGACTGCATATAAGCATTGCCTGACCCCTGGATGCTCTAAGGCATTTCTAAACACTAGGTTACCTGCTAAAAGTTACACTGTTTGTATCACATTTTCCCATGTTGTTGACATTGTACATTCCAGGACTATAAGGATTGTCTGTGAATTCAGGGACCCATTGATTAAAGTGTTTGTGTTACTTAGCTGTGTGTCAGTAAAAAAAAAATAAAAAACAAGAAACCTAGCTAAAAACATATGAAAGAGTAGGTCTTCAGGGAATGTCGCTCATATACCAAGTATATTTATGTGACAATGTGACACACAGTTTCCTTGGTAACTCATGGAATGGGGAGCAGGAAGGGCTTGTGATCTTGCTCCTACAGAGATGGAGGGTGGTAGTTGTGGGAGGTTATGGTTTCTTCTCCACACAGTTGAAATTCACAGCCTTCTTTTGTACTTGTGGGATACTAAGGGAATCGCTTGGAGATGAGATTCTTCCAACTGCACATTTCTATATTCAACCCTTTAGGAGAAGTTGCATGACTTACATTAATATTCACTATTAGAGACTGGTTAGAGTCTTATTTTGGTTCCACTAGCTTAGATATGTGTAGACATTTTTAAGATTCTCTAAGAAACTAAGCAAGCATTTAGTTTGAAAATAATATTCTGTGTGACAGGGCGCCTGGGTGGCTCTGTTGGTTAAGTGACTGCCTTTGGCTCAGGTCATGATCCCGGAGACCCGGGATCGAGTCCCACATCGGGCTCCCTGCTCAGCGGGAAGCATGCTTCTCCCTCTCTCACTCCCCCTGCTTGTGTTCCCTCTCTGGCTTTGTTTCTCTCTGACAAAAAAATAAAATCTTAAAAAAAAAATAATATTCTGTGTGAAAAGACTATTGGGATGGGGATTATTTAACCTACAAAAATGAACTTGGATTTTTTTTTCAGTGTCTGAAGACAGATTTAGTTGTTTCTAGGTACTTGATAGTATTGAAGTATCATGCGCATTAAGATTGTAAATTAAGGTCATAATACACACACACACAGAGACATAGACATACACACACACACTGAAAAATGGGAAAGGACTATTGATAATAAAGACAAAAAAAAAAAGTGAGGATTCCTAAAGACCTAAAGAACCTTAGGAACTGTTAATGCATTAACTAAGGATAATAAGATGTCAGAATTTGTATCCTCTGATTTTCTTTTAAATCTGTAGTTTCCCTTATAACCCAAGTGGAAAACTTTTAGCCTCATCCTTTTTACCTGATAGAGTGAAAATCTCAGTTCCTGTTTATAATTGTCCTACAGATTTTGGATTATGTAAGAATCCCTCAGTTAGGTCTGTTGCATGTGGGAAGAAAGATTAAGAATGAATCCTTTGATCAAGAAATTGACTGGAACTAGCTTGGGGGCCACTTCTTGCTTGTCAATCATGTTCTTGTCTTTTCAAGATAATGCATCAGGTTTTTTTCCTTCTTAGCCCTTGGCTAAGAAGTGATCTGAAAACTGAAAAACAACAAAAATTATCTGCAACAGCAAACTTAGTCATATTAAGCACAGATTGAGTTAAAATGCTCCTCCAACTTGCAAGATCTAGGCATTAGGAATTTTTGTGTTGGTTTGAAGTTATAGGTTATTCTGAAGAAATTGAGGTCAGCTATGAAAAATAATTAAATAGCCATGAAAGTGTTTCCCAGTATTTTATTAGTAAAAGTCATATCTTTTGTTTAGAAGGAGGTAGCCAATGTTATTTTCAATAATTTGAGGTCTAGAGAAGAATGAAAACTTTTACCTAGAGAATCTCAAGAGGTTGTAGATACATCAGTTTCCTTTTTTTAATTTTCTCTTTTTAAATTCAATTAGCCAACATATAGTATATCATTAATTTCAGATGTGGTGTTCAGTAATTTACCAGTTGCATGTAACACCCAGTGCTCATCCCATCATGCGCCCTCCTTAATGTTCATCACCCTACATGAGTTTCTTTTGCACTCAACCATACCTTAGGGATCACTGTCCATCCTATCATGCCTGCTTCAACTGACTGGTAGCTGCAACCTTATCAAAATCCAAGCGTTGTTTCCTAGAAAATGCCATTTATTAAGCATAATGTTGCCTCCTGTCCTGATGCCTGCAGAATTAAGTCTACACACTTTTGATCTGTTGTCCATCCTCTCTCCTGGCTTCCTGCCTTCCCTCTCCCTTTGAACTAAATTACTTCTTCGGCTAGCCAAATGGTTATATTAAAGGGCAGAGAAAAGAAATAGAAACTACAGAGAAAGAATATCTAGTGAGAGCAATGTTTACTTTAAGACATTGACTATTGAAAATTATTTTCATGACTGAGGATCACAATCAAACTATGTCTAGATCTGAAGAATCCTGAAGCAGTTTAATTGGGAATGCTGAAACAGGAGCCCTTGTAAGAGCTCTTACAGATGGGGCTTTGCCTGCCACCCTATTGCAACTGAGCCCAGCAGAAACCATTCTTCCGGTGATGTTAAATTCCCTTGTTAAAACATGGTTTTACATATGGATTGAATTGTTTTCAGAGGCTGAAAAACAGGAGGACTGAGATTGGAATCTGATAACATAGGTAGAATGAATAGTAAATATTTCTTAATTTAAATGAGGATCCAGGGGCACATGGTGACTCAGTTGGTTTACTGTCCAACTCTTGATTTTAGCTCAGGTCATGATCTCAGGGTCATGGGGTCAAGACCCTTCTCCCCCACTCCTCCATCCCCGGAAAATCTCTGAGCCCAGTGCAGAGTCTGCTTGAGATTCTCTCTCTCCCTTCCCCTCTGCCCCTCCCCCAGCTTGTGCACTCTCTCTCATTCTGTGAAATAAATAAATAAATGAATAAATAAATAAATGAATGAATAAGAGCATCTGAAAGGGTTAATTAAATCTATTGTCTTGATTTTGGAAGAAACTTTATAAAATCATTACGAAGGCATGGTCATTTTTGAAGAAAATACTCTATTCTCATTATTTGGCATCATTTTAGTGAAAAAGTTTCACTAGGAGTGTTTTCAATGTAAGAGTTTAAATTAGTGCCAATATGTACTAATGGAAGCATGTGAATGGGAGACCACCATTTTCACTATAAAGCTGTACAACAGAACAGTAATAGGAATTTGGGTACTTGGGTTGCACAAACTGCAAACAATGAATAAAGGAAGAGAAGAATATGTTTTCATAATTCTGTAAAATTTGGGGATTATTAATTATTACTTTATATAGGAAAACTAGGTAAGTGGTGATAGCCATTTGGGGCCAAATTGGAAACTGGAAAAAAAGGTCTCTTCAGTGCAAAGGAGGGCTGAGAAAAATTGCCAAAGAAAAACTTTGCCTAAGAACAAGGTGAGAATCAGGTAGAACTAGCAAGAGAATGTTCACTTTATTCATAGAGAAGTAGTTGATCAGGAATGGAATGAATTTAGGCAGGTAGAGAAAGATAAGCAGAGTTTAAAGGTTATTAAGTGCTATGGTTTAGAGATTGTTCAGAGGTTAGTGGTTGTAAAATATGATGGTTAATTTCTGTGTCCTCCATTTAACTCTCAGAACTGACTCTACTTATGGTATAATATGGTCAAAAGATGTTATCACCTAAATAGCTGGCTTTAAAATTGCTCTTATAGAGAGAACTTTCTTTGGCTGGAATTTTATTTCAGTGTCTGCAGAAGGCATTTTTGTGCCAAGGCACCAGAGAGAAGGGCAAATACACTAGAGGAAAAGATTTTTTGCTCTTCATGCAGTGAGAAGAGAGGTGAGGGGGCAGAGAGAAAAGAAAGATGGAAGAGAAATAAGGCATAACGTGATGTGTACTGGATGCTGTGTCAGGAAATGTCCAGCAGGCTGACCAGAAGGTTCTTTTGAATAAAGAAATTTCTTAGATTCAAATGCCTTCCCGGTAAACAACAACAACAACAAAACAGAAACAAAAGTGAACAAAAGCCCACACGACCTCAGCCCATACTGAGCTTGTGCACAAAACCATCTTCAAAACACGTCTCCTACCCACCTCTTCTTCCAACTTGATTGCTATTCATAATCTCCTCCTATGTAGACATTTGAAGCTGGAACAGACTCCAGTTTTTCAAAAAAAAATCTACTATACTCTTAAATTCTTTGTGTGGGTTGGGGTTTGGGGGCAAGTGGTATAGAAACTAAATTCCATGTTCAGTGTGCGGAAAAAAAGTCACTCATTAAGTCACAACTCCAGTCAAGCTATTTTTTTTTCTTGAACTGGCCCTGAAATGTCTTTATTTTAAAAAGATACTAGAATCATCATTAAATCAGATCCAATCTATAGCTGCTTATCTGACAATCTTCCTAAGGAGCCGATATACCAATGTCTATCGGAATATATGAAATGTATTATTTGTCCTAATTTCTTTTTCACAATTTGGAAATATGTGTATGGTGGCATAATGGTTATAAATAAGTAGAAAAAGAGCTGGGACATCTGGGTTGTAAACCAAGATTTACCAGTAACTTCCTCAGTATTATTCATAAATCAGTCTACATTTCTGGATATGAGTTGCTAGATTTACAAAACAACAGGGCTGGGTTTTACTCTCCTCAAGGATCTTCCTCCTTCAAATATGTATAAATGTTGAAAGCTACAACCAAATCAAACGACTGTTTTGAAGTCTTGTAAAAATATCCTAAGGCTGCAGTCAACCCCAGAAAGAGCTGGTGCCATTATTTATGTACTTCAAGTCATTCAGTTTATTTAATTTAATCCCTAGATAATCAAAACAAGTGAGTCAGGAGTAATAAAAGAATTTGAGTGGTAAGGCAATAAGAATTATATCTGATCATTTTGGAAAATAATTACTTCCTAGAGTTCATCCAAAAAGATTATATAAAAACAGGTAGTTAATTATTACAGTAACCGCAATCTGGCCTAAGTTTGAAAAATAAGGCATATCTTTAAAGAAGAATGAGTTCATATTAGAATAACTTAAGCTAGAACAAGATAAAATAACTCAACATCACCAGTCACAGAAATGTGAGTTAAAACAAGAAAATGTTTTGCCTATAAGATTTGAAAAGCCTATATAGAACATAACAATGAATGCTGATAAAGGTACAGTGAGTGGTGAAAAACAAATTAGAGCAGTTGATGCAGAATTACTTGGAAGCAAAGAAAAATAGTGGCTCAAATATCACCATCCTCATTAACTTCAATAGTCTTCAGAGAATATCCTTCCTTGATATAAATCAGTGAAAGAGGTGGTGCCCTTCATATATGTATAATACATTGTACATGTGTGTATGTGTATGTGTATCTTTTCTAGATGAGATTCTATAGTTTAAGAGACATTTCTCTTTTTGTTTTTCTTTCTTTTACATATTTAGGTAGGAATCTAAACAAAATGGCACTGAGATTCAGAATCTTAAAAGTTAGAGTAAGAGTAATTAATCAGGGTGGTTATTATAGGATTTAAGAAAAAAGAGAGAATTCTGATTCCTGGTCATTGGATAAATTCCAAGGGAAGATTGGGATTGAGATGGCAGTGTCAGCCAAGAAGTACTGTGAAGCTTTGGCTGTTAGGGCTGAAGAGGCAAGGAGGGTTAATGGCTATTGAGCCCTGAGAGAGGATGGAGCCCTCCAGAATTTGTAATGGTCAAGTGCACTCCAGCCCACCAGACAGAAGAGTGCAGGTCCCTATCAAAACAGGTGGCAGCAGTGGATGTTTAAAACCTGAGGACTAGTTTGCCACATAAACATGTTGAATTTTGCAATTACAAAAGAATGCTTCAGGGCTATATGTGTAAGAGGTATTAGGTCTCACTGGGACAATTGTTCTTCATACAATCCTATTGAATAAAAAACATGGAGGTCAGAATTTTTAATGAATGATGGTAGATCTTTCTTCCAGCTTAGCTTAAGTAAGAGTTAGGAAATCTTGGACAAGACTCCTATTTCTAGGAGGATACTGGACTACATAGTCTAAGGGATCCTTCTGCTAAAATATAATGAGATCTTTGATAAATTGCACAAAATATAATCTTTAATTCAATTTTAGTTTTGCTACAATGTAAGAAAAAATCTAAGAGAAAAATTAAACTAATACAAAAATAAATCCAGTGAACTGAAAAGGGGAATAAGTTGTAAAAAGGAAAACAAGCAGAGGATGGTAAAATGTGGATACATGAAGGAAAACATCTATAAAAGCAATAGAATCTGGAAGTCAGCCCCTGGTAAGGTGAGGAAGCTAAACCTGAGAATCCTGCATTAAGCTCTACAAAAAAGCTTTTTTAAAGCTTTTTTAAACCTAGTGAAATCCATAGTTTTCTTCACATAATAGTGATCCCTAATGCATAAAATAAATACATAAAAATATGAAGAAGACCAATTACCTAAAAATAGAATTATTGAAATATTTTTTAAATTTGTGGTTTAGTAATATATATGCTTCTTTATTCATTTACTGAATAATAATATCTAGCGGTGGCTCTAATTATAAATTTAAAGTATTTTTAAATGTACATGGTATTTTGAGATTCTGAAACTATAGAAATATAAAATGAAAATATGTGTAATTGTTATTAGTTGCAAATATTAATTTGGCTTTTTTACCACTGTGAAAGAAATTAAAATTAATGAGCTAATTATTCATCTTAAGGAGAGAGTAAAAAGGCAGCACAATACACTCGAGAATATACAAAAACTAATTATGTTAGAAACATAAATTAATTTAAAAAATCAAATATAAAAAAGAAAGACTGACAAAACCAGAAGTAGATTAATAGAATAGCTATCTGATGAGATCAACCAAAATTAAAGAAGACAAAAATATCTAATATTAAATATAGAAAAGTGTTATAACTACAGATACAGGAAGTATCTATATTAAAAATTAATAAGAAAACCCCAAGTTTTGGCTTATGTCAATAGATTTAAAAACTTAAATGAAACATACAAATTTTTAGAAACATATATTTTATCTAAACTGACTCTAGAAGAAATAGAAAGCATGAAAATTTCTGTAACCATTAAATAAACTGAGTAATCTTAATTTGCCCACAAAGAAAAAAATACTGTGTCACAAAAGAATTCTACCAAACTTTCAAGGGATAGTTCTAATATTTATTTCAAGGGATAGTTCTAATATTTGACACCTGCCAAATAATAGGAAAAAATAAAAGGATATTCTCTCAATACACTTTAGGAAGCTAATACAATCTTGTTTCTAAAATCACACGAGAACACCATGAGGAAAGAAAATAATAGACCATCTTACTTAGGAACATGGATATATATAAATCCTGAGCAAAAACACTGGCACACTAAATGTAGCTATGCATAGGAAGATCACATATCCTTAATAAGTAGTGTTATTTCCCCAAAAATACAAGAGTATTTTATTTTCTTAGGCATTCTATAAATTAAGTTCACTATATCAACAGATCAAAAGAGAAACAAACGTGTTATTTTCCCAAACACTGGCAAAAATTGGTAAAATTCAACACTCAATTATTATAAATATTTTTCAAACAAGGAATAGAAGAAATCTTTCTTAACCTGAAAAAAGTTGTGTATTAAAATGTTTTAAAAGCATTATTATTTGTAAAAAAGAGAAGCATACTCCATATAATTGGAAGAAGACAAGAGTGAAAATAAAACTGCCTCTATTAAATATTATTTTCTTTGTTTTAATGTATTAGGTATAGCCAAAATAATACAAAAGAAAAATAATGAAAGATACAAAGAAGAAAGAAAAAGTCACCATTATTTGCAGAAAATAGTTGCCCAGATAGAAACATCCAAAATGTCTTCAGACTTATTAGAATTAATAGGAGGTTTTAACAATGTGTCTGGCTATCCAACATAAAAAAACTTAAATCAATTTTTGTATGCTGTCTACAAACAAAATGTAATAGTGCAAAAGTATAAGGGTGCATAGGATTAAATCTAGCAAACACTGCATAAGACTTTTATAGAGAAAATTATAAAACTTTTTGAAAGACATTAAGGAAAAATTCAATAAATGAATAAAAAAAAAGTCCAATTAATGAATCCAATTTAACATCATGAGATACCAGTTCTCTACAAGTTAAGCTAGAGATTCAATGCAATTTTAATAAAAAACACCAATAGGAAATTTTGAGAAACTTGACATGCTGATTCCAAATGTTTAAGGGAATATCAATGGCCAGAACTTTCCTAAGAAGAATCTGGTGTGGAAATTTGTTCAACAGAGTGTCAACTTACTCTGTATTTGCAGTGTTTATTGCCGTGGTATTTTTGCTTGGCACACAGCCTGTCTCATGAATAAGGGTCAAGATCCTAGACATAGAACCTATATTTGTGACATTTTGATTTGCAATAGAGGTAGCATTCTAGATCAATGGAAAGAAAGTGCTAACAAATTATCATGTTGGGAAAAAATGAAATTTGATTCTTACCTCACACCATACACATAAGATGATTTTGTCTTATTTCTCAAAGGAAAAAAAAACTGTAACTCTTTTAGGAAAATGTACAAATGAATTTTTTAAATTTTATGATGGCAAGTATTTCTTAAACAAAATACATAAGAAAAAAATGTATAAGAAAGATTAATAAAACTGCATCAAATTACTTCTTTTTGATATAAACTTACTAGGAAAGAAAGTGAAAAGACATTAATTGGAAGATATTTTAATAATATGTAACCAACCAAGGATAAGAGCTATATGATGGACACATACAGGGAAAGTGAGGATAGCTAGCTTCTAGAATATTACTTGAAGAGTTCTAGAAGCCACGGGCTCCCTTATACCACATTTAATCAAATATTTAAAGATATTTATTTATTTATTTATTTATTTATTTATTTATTTGACAGAGAGAAACACAGCTAGAGAAAGAACACAAGCAGGGGGAGTGAGAGAGGGAGAAGCAGGTTTCCTGCCGAGCAGGGAGCCCAATGTGGGGCTCGATTCCGGGTCTCCGGGATCATGACCTGAGCCAAAGGCAGTTGCTTAACCAAGTGAGCCACCCAGGCGCCCCCATTTAATCAAATATTTTTTGATACCTAATTTCCACAGCAAATCTATTTTTCTATTAAAAATATTGAAATAATTCATTATTTAGATTTTAAAACTCTGTCCATAATGAATTCATCTGATTTGTCATGGGATTACATCTTCATCACAGATTCAAGCAACTCAGGCCAGTTCTGTAACACCAGCAATTTATTCTTCAGAAGACAGAACGGCAAACAAACTAGGAAGGTTATATACCTGAATTTCATACAGGTTTCAACTCCTCATTCTGGTCAAGTCAGCCCCACAAATTCTGGGATTTCAGTAAAACCATGCAGTTTTGACTGTTGATGTGGGCACCAACTATTTTTGACTTGGCCTGCCAGTGGGCAGGACCCACCAACTGCTCACACACTAGCTAAACACAGCAGCTGCTTCTCAGGAGAGCTGCCAAATGTGATATTTCACTGCTTTAAATAATCAGATACTGTGAGTCACGAATGGTGCTTGGGATGCCAGCCTGTTGGGTGTTTGTTGGTGCTGAGGATTACTAAGGAGAGAGCAGAGCACCATAAGTGAGATTTAACAGCAAGGATCTTTCCCTGCATTATGTGCAGACCTAAGATGGGGGAAGGACGAGGGAAGGCTTCCAAGTCACATGTTTGCCATTCCCTATCCTAGCTGCAATTCTTAGAGACTGGTTAGAATTCACCAGTTGTTTCAGCAGAAACCAACTGCTGCTCATTTGTTGGGGTTCTAGAGCATGAGTTCCCCAACTGAATTTAGAGATTTGACCAGGATGACCTCCAATGTGTTTTTTCCAGCTAGAAATTACCTCATTGTTAAAAAAAGAAGACAAAAAGAAAGAAAAGACAAAAATCACACTTGTGGAAATACGGTGGTAAGAGGCAGAGTGATTTTTCATATAGAAGAAAATGTGGTTTTTTTTTTTTTTTTTCAGATTAAAAGCAGCTATGGCCTTTGAAAAGAGATAGAAATACATTTAATACTACACTGGGAGCTATAAAATATCAACTCCAATCGGTGCTCTTGAAACTCACTGGACCGATCTTGCAAGTGGTGTCTTGTCTCTCTCTACACAGCACCAGAATATCTGGTCATCTAAGTGGGAAAATTAATCAACTGATTATTGGGGGGGGGGTGTTGGGTCTTTCCTTTTCATTTATTTTTAGAGGCTGCATCAGCATCTTTGAATGCATGAAATGCCTAGTCAGGATGCCATTTTCATTAGCATGATGCAAAAAGCTTGAATTACACCATTACGAACCAGTTTGAAATTTGGCAAATTATAGTCCTATTTTAGCTTTACATTTTTTAAAAAGTGAAAGAAACTTGAAGTGTATTTTGAGCTAACATCACTAACTTAGGAGGTGGTAGAGCTTGTGAAATTCAAGGTAAATGAGAACAATGTCTTTGCCCTAAAAAATAGATCGCTTTCCCTTGTGATGGTAATTATTTTCCCCCAGCATCTCTCATTCCTCTTGGGAGAAGGGGATGGTAAGGCCTGGCTGGAGTAAACAGCTTCCTCAGGCCCAGGAGCCTAGGACACACTGTAAAGATAACAAATGAAGGCCTGTGGACATGTTTTGATTGGCCTATGGAGAATTTTTTTTTTTTTTTTTAAAGATTTCATCCATTTGACAGAGAGAAACACAGCCAGAGAGAGGGAACACAAGCAGGGGGAGTGAGAAAGGGAGAAGCAGGCTTCCCACCAAGAAGGGAGCACAATGTGGGGCTCCATCCCGGGTCTCCAGGATCATGACCTGAGCCGAAGGCAGTCGCTTAACCAACTAAGCCACCCAGGCACCCCCTATGGAGAATTTTTAAAAATATTTTTTTAAAAAATGTTGCTAACAGAAGAGTCTGATTTATTTCACACAAAGATTTTCCAAATTTGCTTGAAAAATCAGACAGTATGGCAATTCCAGGCCCCAATTCCTTAGTGGCAACCATTAGTTGAGACAGAGTAGCCACAGCTTTCTTTAGGTAGGAGAGTACTCCTTTGTGCCTTGCCTTACCCATCGCTCCCTGTCCTCTGGTTTAGACGTTATGTGTCTGGTCCTGTAAGATAATTGAATGTAATGATTATGACATAGAATCTTATGTCATAGAGTTTCCATCTACCAGAAGAGGAACCCTCCATTCATTGGAGCTCTGTACAGCCCGTTTTCTTGGGGTGTCTGTTTTCTGTCCCTTCCCATCTCTTATCTTTTAAATTTGATGTGTAGTAAAGCTCCCTAGTACCATTGTTTCCTTGTCTTCATATTCTATATGATGGCTCCATGGTGGTTTTCTGGGAGTCTGTATATCAATAGTTGCTGTTGGCCAGGAATCCCTGTTCTATTGAATCGGTCTTTGGTAAATAGTAGGGTTTTTTTGTTTGCTTGTTTTTGTTTTGTTTTGTTTTGTTTTTTAATCTTTATACCCACTGTCCTCACTGGCACTGGTTAATATGTTCAGAATGTGTCACTTCAGATGTAGCTCCTAGGTATGTATTAGGTTCATTATTTGTTTCCCTGGTCAGAATCAAAGCACTGACGAGTCATCTCCATTTTCTCTAGAGCTTTCTGTACAAATGGCCTTCCATGGAATCCTTCAGAATTCATTCTTCTATGCTATATAGTTTTTTGGGGATATCTCTCCCAGGGAATTTATTCAAAGTCTTTATGATTGTTTAGTGGAAGGAAGACAATCCCAGCTCTCATACCTTTTTAAATTTATTCCTGACTCAGAGTCAGCTAACTTTATCCCTATTGGTGGCTTCTTTTTCTTTTTTAATTTAA
The DNA here is from genome assembly GCA_004023965.1 of Spilogale gracilis. Lineage (NCBI taxonomy): Eukaryota > Metazoa > Chordata > Mammalia > Carnivora > Mephitidae > Spilogale > Spilogale gracilis. The sequence goes on along the minus strand of PITA01000433.1, from coordinate 262,321 downwards.
TTTTATTTTTTCAGTGCTCCAAGATTCATTGTTTATGCCCCACACCCAGCGCTCCATGCAATACGTGCCCTCAGTGCCCACCACCAGGCTCTCCCATCTCCCCACCCCCTGCCCTCCAAGACCCTCAGTTGGTTTCTGAGTCCAAAGTCGCTCATGTTTCCTTTCTCTCCATGAATTACCCTACTTCCCATTTCCCTATTGGTGGCTTCTTAATGAAAACAGTGGAGAACACATTACTTTAGGTTTCTAAGGAACTTGGCAATACTTTCCAGGTAACTTTGTACCATGTGCAACTGGCCATGTATAAAATAGAAGAAGACTTATCCTTGAAACCCAAAGTAAATATTCAAATTATACTCCAGGACCTACTTAAATAGAGGTGATCTATGCAGATAAAATTCATTTGTATGATATTTTTAATCAAAGCTTTTATTTAGTTAGTCAGTTTGACAGACCAAACTAATCTCCATGTTATAGGTACAAAACTCAATGTTGTTTTTTCCATAGTGGTCCCTACATTCATGTTAGAGTAGTTTTTATTTCTATTTTCAAATTAGCTTTTTGATGTCTATAAATCTTAGATTTGGGAAAAAATACCTATATTTAAGATGACAGAATAAAGTTGACTGAATGATAAAATCAGGAATTATTATTCAGATTAGCATAGAGGTAAATATTAAATATTAAATAGAGGTAAAATATTAATTAAATAAATTTAAATATTAAATAAATAAGAAATTCCACTTCTAGAAGTTTATTCTAAGAAAATAACTACAGACTTGTTTATAGATTGTGCTAACAGATTATTACCAGAGCATTTTTTTTTGTAATGGCAAAATACTGGAAATATATGTTTGAAAATTCAGTATTAGCTGAATTGCCTATGTTGCATCCATGTAATTTACCCACTAAAAATAATGATTTAACCAAAAAGCTTAGAGACATTGTAGGTATAGATTAATAGGGTTCTGGCTGATTATCAAGTAGTCTGGTCACATAATGGAATATTATGCAGCCATAAAAAGGAATGAGACACTCTCTATCAGCTGATAGGGAATGATCTCCAGGATGTATTCTTAAGTGAAAAACAAGGTTCAGAAGAGTAAATTTAATACATGACCATTTGTGTATACCTCTGTGCATATATATAATAAAATATTACAGTCAAAAAGGAAACAGACATAAAGCAAAATCTTCCTGCAAATATCTTGTTAAATAATGCTGACCTTTGAAACTTAGAAATTTACATTTGCAAAAATTAATTCAAATCAAAAACGTACAACAGAGTAACCCTTACAAATTAAAATGAACTTCACTACATAGCAAGTCGGTGGTAGTGACCCCAAGAGAGTTTGAATTATTTCATGTTATATTAGAAACAGTCTCTTGAGGGTATATATTTGGTGTAATGCATACTAGGGACAAATAGAGTTACAAACATATTTTCAGGTTTATTGAGTCCTCTGGTTGTCAGTGATAACATTAGTGTTATTATTTTAAAACTCTTTTTCATCTACTCTAGGATTCTAGAGTAAGTAGGCAGTACTTTTAATATCAGTAACCATAATTTTTAATGTCATAGAAAAGAGATATATATTCTCTAAGGCAACTGAACTGACTTCCAAACAGCCTCATTTCTTCTTAACATCTGGATTCCACTCAAGCAGCTTCCCTCTCTCCTAGGTACACTAGGTACAATCTGACCCTCTAGATTGCCCTTGGTTCCCAAATGGCTACCTCTGGGTTTTCTCCCCCTTTGTTTTTTGTGCACATGCTGTTGCTTTTCATACTTTGTAAGTGTGGCTGCTTCCTCCCCCAGCCCAGCCTCCAGAACCTTCTCCAAGCTTTGGTCCTCCCTCTCTCTGTTTGTCCTTCTGAAAGCAAGCATTCCTCCCAGGGCCATGGCTCTCTGGGTATGGAGTATGTTCTTGCAGCTATTTTCAAGTAAATGAATCAAGGAACAGGTGAAGTATAAGTGGGATTTTAGAAATATACTCACATTTCAGGTCCCATGTTAAAATCAGCGGAGAGGCTGATTTTGTTCTATCAGTGACCTTCCTTTATTTATTTATTTTGTAAATTTAAATTCAAGTTAATTAACATGCAGTGTATTATTAGTTTCAGGGGTAGACTTCCGTGATTCGTCAGTTGCATATAACACCCAGTGCTTATCACATCACAGGCCCTCCCTAATGCCCATCCCCCAGTTACCCCATCCGCCCCCCCACTGCTCCTCCAGCATCCCTCAGTTTGTTTCCTAAAGTTAAGAGTCTCTTATGGTTTGCCTCCCTCTCTGATTTCATCTTCTTTTTCCTACCCTTCCCCTATGTTCCTCTGTTTTTTCTTAAATTCCACATACGAGTGAAATCACATGATTTTGTCTTTCTCTGACTGACTTACTTTGCTTAGCCCAATACCCTCTAGTTCCATCCACGTTGTTGCAAATGGCAAGAACAATTGCCTCGCTTTTAAACAAACCCAGTAAAACACAGAAGTATAAAATAGATTACACAATGATCCTTTTCAAGAGGGGACCTAATGTTTCAGAAACAAATAAGTTGATTCAATATGCCGTTATTGGAACTTGACCAAATACAGTGCAGCGTGGTAGGTGTTGAGGGGAAGGGTCTTATGCAGAGTTAACTCTTAGAACTAGAATGGATTAATGAGACTAGAATGTCAAAGCTGGCATGTTACCAAGTACATTAGCAGACACTTAGTATACTCAAGAATCAATGTTATATGCTATTTTGAGGATAACACCCAGAGAGGAGAAGTTAAGTATTTCATTTTGGAAGGATTAAATTTACTCAGGAAATACAGAAAGCTGTGTCTATAACTTAAGCATGTACTGCATATGCTCAGCCACACACAGAGAAACATAGACTTTTTGGGAGAAAACAGAAGAAATAATTAAACGTGGTTAAAACAGAAGAGATATGGGCCAAACTGAGTCATCTTAATATCCTTCCATATTATTTGAAATTGTAATATGTACAATGTTTTATTCTCACAGTAATAAAGCAAGTCGTGGAAACTTTTATCTCTGTCTATCCAGTGCCTGACACAGAGCTAAGCAGAGAAGAGGTACTTAATGAATATTGGATATCTTCCTCTGCATGCGAAATAACTTTTTTAAAATGTTAAGTAGGATAATGATACAGTTTAAAATTAAAACTGTACAAAACAGAGGAGAGGGTGAAATGAGCGAAAGAGGCTGATTAATGGAAAGAGTTGTATTAGTGGCATGATCATGGTGACTTTTATTGTTTGGGTGATGAGGGTTCTACGCATAAACAAATTTGTAAACCCATTTGGTAAATGCTTCCCCAGGGGCTTTGCATGCTTGTCAGTGAGAGGTGGGTCCTGCAGAGAAGTCAGGGGAAGAAAGCTAAACAGTAATTCACTTTAATCTTGGGCTTTGCATTCAGATGAATATGCAAATAGGTTCAGCGAAGTGAGCCCAGTGACAGTCTCACTTGGAAACCAGCGTTAAATTATTCTAAGTGGGCAGGATACAGACCAGCTCAGGAGCTTCTCTTTTTTGAATCATGGGATTTTGGCATCATTCTGAAGTGCTTCTGATGAGTGCATTCTAAGGACCTGCATGAGGGATAAAAAGGCTTCTTTATGCTTATTTTCTATGGTATACACATATCTTTTTTTTTTTTTTAAGATTTTATTTATTTGACAGAGAGAAACACAGCTAGAGAGGGAACACAAGCAGAGGGACTGAGAGAGGGAGAAGCAGGCTTCCTGCCAAGCAGAAAGTTCGATGCGGGGCTCGATCCTGGGTCTCCAGGATCCTGACATGAGCTGAAGGCAGTTGCTTAACCAACTGAGCCACCCAGGTGCCCCTACATATCTATTTTTATGTACATTTTACGTTCATTGAAATTTAAATATGTAAATGATCCAAAGGTAAATGTATTTGCATGTGTGTATCTATAGATGTACATATATGTATGTATATGTTTGTATTATTTATGTATTTATCTGTCAGCCTGCCTACCTACCTCTCTAGCCACTCCATCCATTCCCTGGTTTTTGTAGAGGAAAACAACGTTATTCAACCTTTAGATCGAACACGGAAATCTCATTTACTTTTCTACCCACTTATTAATTTCTTTCTATCCATTCTTTTCACACTGGGTGCCAAGGGGTTTATGAAAATAAGAAGAAAGGAAAACATTAAAAGTTACAATGGTACCAGGCTGGGCCTCCTCGCTGTTTCTCAAGTCAGTCTCAGCTGTCGCCCCTTAAATTGTAGCTACTTGGGTCTGGGAAAGACAGGGTGTTGACTGGTGAGTTGTGATTCATATCACAATCCAGGATCCCCTCTCTAAATATTTTCCCAGAGTTAGCTTTCATGATCAGACAGAATTATAATCCTTCAGAATAAAATTAATGAATTTGTAAAAAGAGATAGAAGAGAGAAAAGGGACATCATCACTTTCCAAAAACAAAAAAACAAAAAAAACCCCCCCAAAATAAAAAACAAAACCTAAACCTTAACAACCCCCAGCATCTTTCTCTATGATTCCCTGTCCTCTTTGAGGCTTAATTTTCTAAGACCAAAATGATGACAATTACATGTGGGAAAACTTCTGAAAGGATGATCAGCAATACCGACATGGGGATGTGGGGAATGACCCACTACATCTCAAAGTGTGTTGCTCAAAACATACTTGTCACTCAAAATATGATTTCAGTTTCAGCATCATTGGCATCAGCTGGAGCTTGATAGAAATGCAGAAACAGGTCCCTCCCAAAGCCTTCAACCTCAGAATCTGCATTTTAACCAAATCCTCAAAGTGTTTGATATGCCTCTACAAATCTGAGAAGCACTGGGCTAAAAAACTGGTTTTCTGTGGGAAAGACTGCTTTTGAGAAGCTGACCATCCAAAGCTTAGGAAGAGGAGACACACTGTCCCCTGTCAGAGATGCCCACAGGCGGCTGGGAGGAGCTTGTGTTCCAGGGAAGGCATCCTGCCTCCTGAGCGACTTTCTTATAATGCAATCATGAGGTTAGGTTTCCAATCAACTATCAGGGTTTGAGCACCAGCAGCAGGGAGGTGTCTGGGATCCAACTGCAAGTACCTGGGGACTTTCCGAAATTGAGCTCGGGACGGGGGGGGGGGGGGTGATGCTGCTGTTGTGGTAGGTTGATTTGGACACAATCAGCTCTTATGGGGAATGGGAAACCCCCTTTCTCAGTTATCACAAGCTTCCAGAAGCTTTCTCTGTATAACCCTGCTTGACTCTCTCCATTCACTTAATGATACACTCTTTAGTAAGGGCCCTGTGGGATGGGTCCTCTACTGTAATGTGGCTCCTGCCACCAGGTAGACCTTGATAAGTAATCAGTATTATTTTTATGTACCTTGAGATATAATCACATTTTAGCAATCGTCATTCACGTATAGTTTGTCTAAACCACAGCATCTTATTGTGCACTGAATTTTGTCCTCCCCCACCTCTGTCCCCATTCATAGGTTGTAAGATAGGGCCTGCAATGAGTTGGTAAATGTCTAGTGGGATCATAAGGGTAGGGCCCTAATCCCATAGGGTTGGTAGCTTCCTTATAAGAGGAAGAGACTCTCTCGCTCTCTCTCTGTCTCTGTGTACACACACAGACGAAAGGCCATTTGAGCACATATCAAGAAACTTTACAGAAACTGAACATGTTGGCATCTTCATCTTGGACTTCCAGTCTGTAGAATTGTAAGAAAATACATTTCTGTTGTCTGAGCTGCCCAGTCTATGCTATTTTATCACAGTCCAAGAAGACCCCTCAATTTTCTCAGCTTTGAGTGTTCACGATCAGTCAGTTCTCCCTCATCCTCTGTGTGTCAGCTAACTTTTCCACCGAATTCAGAACTTTACCTTTTCACCTGTTACATGTTGCCTTGTAAGATCAATGCAATTCCAATCGAAGCATTCTGTTCTTCTCCTTTATAATAAATTACCTTGCACAAGACTTTTGCTCATACTGCTACCACCCACTGTATTTGCTTCCCATCAGCCCAACATTTTTTCTCTCTATTCCCTTGAATTCCTTTCTTTTGTTGGGCTCTGTGCCACAAGTTGATCAGGAAATCCCTGTTGTCAACAAGAAGAAAAGGAGAGGCGTAAGGTCATTGGTGGAGGAAGAGACACAGCAATGGTTATCATCCTTTACTGCCCATTCACTGATGTCTGCTTCATAACCAAAGAAGTTCTGAGTTAATTTGGCATGGGTGCTGCCTGAGTGCTGGGACTTTTAAAGGCTTCTTAGGAGGAGCTAATTAGTATCCCAAAGTGAAAACCTGTATACAGCTCACCACAAACGAATGATGCCTGATAGTTGTTTAAGGTGAGTTTTACTGCCTAATATTCTTCTCCTTACTGCAATTTCTACTTAGTTTTGAATTAAGCAGTTCTGACATTGATGCAAAAGGGGTGCAAAGTACCACTTTTTTAAAAAAAAATAAATGACCAGGGGCGCCTGGGTGGCTCAGTTGGTTGAGCAACTGCCTTCGGCTCAGGTCATGATCTCGGAGACCCAGGATCGAGTCCCACATCGGGCTCCCTGCTCAGCGGGAAGCCTGCTTCTCCCTCTCTCACTCCCCCTGCTTGTATTCCCTCTCTGGCTGTGTTTCTCTCTGTCAAATAAATAAAATCTTAAAAAAAAAAAACGACCAAATGTCCAATATACTGATTCAATGCATTGCTTCTCTGTTAGAAGATGCTGGGGGTATTCTTTAGGTGGGTTGTGTATGGAAATTCCTCTTGTAGTGGTTATGGTTCCTGCATATTTAAAAATGGCTGATCTGGGGCATCTGGGTGGCTCAGTCAGTTAAGCATCTGCCTCTCAGTTTCAGCTCTGGTTGTGATCTCAGGGTTGTAGGATCATGAAACGCACTCAGTGGGGAGTCTGCTTGAAGATTCCCTCTACTCCCCCCACTCACTCTCTTTCTCAAATAAATAAATGAATAAATCTTTAAAAATAAAATAAAATAAAAATGGCTGATCTGACTAGCAGAATGCCAACCCAAGTACCCATCCAATGTCACGGTCATGATCTGTACAGCTTGCTTTGCTGATCTAAACAAGAGCAGAAATGCAAGTTCAGAGAAGAGACCATGTCTGGGTCTTGCCCAGGCAAGCATGCAGACAGACCAAGGGAGGGCACGAGAGGCCCAATGGTAAAGAACCTAGTAAGCAAGAGAACATACAAAGCTCCATGTCTTCTAAGATGTGGCACCCCAGTCCACTATTTTTTTTTTAAGTGACTCAATTATGGTCTTAGATTCTACCCATCCAACGAGGAACTCTTCCTCTCTTGGGGAAAAACTGAAGGAGACTGTACAGAGAGCAGGAAGAATTCTTTAGAGTGAAGTGTGTGGAGCACTGAACATTCCTACCCTCACCAACAACACCAGCAACAGTGGTTTAAGTAGTGTCAGAATAAAAGACGAAGTATAAGTAATTTCTCCTCCTTGTGCTACCCTAACAAATTTTTAGAAAAAGGCATGTTACATAAATTATTATTATTTATTACAGAAATGAAGTGCAGTAACCTGTAGAAAAAATAAAGACTTTGCAGCATCTCACAAATCGCAGGAAGAGATGAAGAGCTGTGCTTCAGGGTTGGGGGGAAAAAGGGTGCTCCTTGTTTGGGGCCCTCCCTTCTAGAGTGCACCCATTAAAATAATTCTACCCTCACCATCCATCGCACCCCAGAGACCGACTGGATGTCTCTCATTACCCTCTGGTTGTGATCTCAAATTTCCAAATTTCCGAGGATGAGCGCCTAATTGGTCCAGCCTGGTTCAGGTAGTTACTGCTGACCAGTTAGCTCTAGCCAGTCACAGCACTCTGATCCTCAGTGGACAGATGCCTGAAATGTATACAGTGCAACCTCTAGTTTCAGTTTTCTTGTCACTAATAAGAAGGGGTCAGTGGAGCACTGGGTGTGGGGAATGGGGAATGAATCTTGAAACACTGGAAAAAAAAATTTTAGTAACAATAAAAAAAATAAAAATAAAAATAAAAAAAAATTTTAAAAAATACAAATTGATATCATAAAAAAAAAAGAAGGGGTCATTTTTCCCCCAACATATAAAGATTTCAGTGAGAAGGGGAGTCTCCTCCTAAAGAAACTTTTCATCATAAGATTTCCACCTCATGACCTGCTGAAAAGTATTGCACTCTGCTGTGCGTCTTGAGGATGAGACATGGGAGAGGGACTAAAACATCTGTGGGGGGACTCTGTCAAAGAAAGAGAGATTACGATGCTTCCTTAGGAAGTGAGCAGAGTGAGCAAGGAGCTCTGCACGAGGCTGGCCTCAGTTCCTTCAGAGAGACTCCAAAGCTCACTTTTCCCTGCTGAAGGTTGCTCTGTGGACTATAATAGCGTGGGGAGAAAAGCAATGCCCTGTGATATGCATTTGGGGTAAGGAAACTACTTTAGGGTAAATGTTTTCTTTTTTTTAATTATTTTTAAAAGATTTTACTTTTTTTTACTTTTTCTTTTTTAAGATTTTATTTATTTGAGAGATAGAGAGAGAACATGTGCAGGGTGAAGGGTGGAAGGAGAAACAGGCTCTGCACTGAGCAAGGAGCCTGACCAACATGGGGCTCAGTCCCAGGACCCTGGGATCATGACCTGAGTCAAAGGAAGATGCTTAACCCACTGAGCCACCTAGGCACCCCAACTTTACCTTTTTAAAGAGCATTTTTGTTATATAGAAAAATTGAAAGGAAGGTACAGAGATTTTCCACACACTCTCTGTCCTTTCACATGTCCCCCACTATCCACATTTCCCATCATAGTTTCTACTCCTGAGCCTACATCGACACATCCTAATCACCCAAAGTCCATACTTTACATTAGAGTTACTTTCTGTGGGTTGGGACAAATGTAGGAACAAGGACATGTATCTTCCATTTAGGATGTCATGCAGAGTAGTTTCACTGCCCTAAATATTCCCTGGTCCCACCTACTCACCCCCTTCCCTGCTTCCCAATCCTAGGCAACCACTGATTTCTCCTACCATCTCCATGGTTTTGCCATTTCCAGAATGTCATATACATAAAATCATATAACATGTAGCCTTTTCAGATTGATTTCTTTTACTTAGGAACATGCACTTAAAGTTCCTTGCCTAGTTAGCATTTCCAAACCTTCCATAAAGGCCATCCCAGACTACACAGGTATGCACAAAACCTCACACGTTTGAGTTATAAACATTCAGCTTCAGAATTATTGTAAATTATCTCACTTGACAGCTTACCCTTTTATAATACATTTTATAGTCAGCGTCCTGAATTTTGTGAACTACAAGAGACAAAACAGAGAAGAGAGAAAGCAGTTCTATTTCATGGCTTGGCAGCTCATATCTTTTTAGTGCTGAATCGTATTCTGTTGTGTGGATTCTGTGGTTCCACAGTTTCCTTATCCATTCACTGACTGAGGGAAATTTTGGTTGCTTCCAAGTTTTGGCGATGATGAATAGAGCTTCAATAAACATCTGTGTACAGGTTTTTGTGGGCACCTAAGTTGTTGGATTTTGGGGGTAAATAACAAGAAACATGATTGCTGGATAATATGGTTAGTTTTGTAAGAAACCACCAAACTGTCTTCCAAAGGGAAACTGTCTTCTGTGGGTTCTTTCTAAAAGACAAGTGGTAGATACATTCATGACTTAAATTTTTCTCTTAAGAGAAATAACATTTCCTCTCTTGGTTTTTAGGATCAAAAACACCTGACAAGGGAAATAGTTCGAGAAAAATAGAAGAGGGCAATGAAAGCAAACTAAACCCAAGGAGCAATTGCTCACGGCCATGGTTCTCTGGTAGGAGAACTATCAAAATTCACTCTTTAGAATGGATTACCAAAATTCAAAGATTTATTTTGTTATCTTCAGAAAGAAACCATATTTTCTAGGCTTCTAAGAGGTTAAATGAATCTTTTACAGTCATCTCTCCATACTTCATCTTTTCCTTTATCCTAAGACATTGGTTGGGGAGAGCTCTGTCCCCAGTCCTGATGGTGTTCTGATTGCCGAAGCCACACTCAGATGGACCATCAAGGGAGACGCTTAGATGTTTGGGGAGGGGAACACATAATAAGGAGCATCCTGTTTCATGAGTCTTGTTGCTTTATGGATCTCACCGTGACTGAGATTGTGTGTGCTGAGCAGGCTCATTGGTTAGCGCTGTGAAGAATCAGGGTTCAGGTAGACCCCCCCTGTTGTTATGCAGTTAGCATCACACCCACAGGGTCTGCTTTTAAACCTCGTCAATCGTGCTGTCAAGGGAACTAACAAAACTGCAGAGAGAGCCGTGCAGATTCACTCCTATGAGTAATTGCATCTTTTTTTTGATGGATTTGCTTTAGATCCATAATCAAAGATATTCAATAAAGAGAAATAGAAATGCTTTCTCTCTTCTCTATTTTGTCACTTGTAGTTCACAAAATTCAGGACACTGACTATAAAATGTATTATAAAAGGGTAAGCTGTCAAGTGAGATAATTTACAATAATTCTGAAGCTGAATGTTTATAACTCAAACGTGTGAGGTTTTGTGCATACCTGTGTAGTCTGGGATGGCCTTTATGGAAGGTTTGGAAATGCTAACTAGGCAAGCAGTTTGGGGGTGTGCCCACAGAGTGCATCTGGATTTTGGTTGATCAGGCATAAATTCAGTACATTTTAATTCTTCTGTCAGTAAGTCCTTGATAATTACTCAGTTCTCTATTCACATAAGAAAGCAAGGGCATAGGAGAGAAACAGCAAAGCCATACAGAAGGGTTCCCCTGGAGAAGTACAGAAATGGTCTTATCATTTGGATCGTTTATTTATTCATTCAACGAACACTAAGTGAACCTTTACTTAGTACTTAGCATGGTGATATAGTTGCAAAAACACAAAAAATAAACAGGGTTTATTGTCTAATGAGGACACATATAGTAAACATTCAAATAAATTTATACTTAAATTGTAGTGAGTCCTGTGAAGGAAAGTTCCAGGGTGTTGTGGGAGAGTAGATGATTGGCCTTGATTTGACCAGGTGGGATTTCAGGAGGCCAGTCTAGGGCCTTTGGGAAGCTAGAACTTTCCTGTAGCTCAAAGTGAAGCCATTCTGTGGCCTCTCTGGTTTCCTTGAGGTTTCCATTGGCATCAGAACCTCAGAGTGAGGACGCAAGCTCTGGAGGGCTGGGGTTGACAGCAGTTCCTTCCAGCTCCTCCTACCCAAATGCACTTTGCTTCTGCCATGTGTTTTGGACCTTCACATCCACCTCCTGTGAACCCCCTCCTCCCATCCTCAGCATCCCTGACCTGCTCCTGGCACTTCCTCCTCATCCTTTTCCCTTGGAATCTAGCACAGGGCTTTCCTCTCTGACTAGGTAGCCTTACCATAGAGGCAGACCCAGAGGGATCAGTGACTGTGTTTGGTTATGGTGGAATGTAATTGATGAGTTTTAAACAGGAAAATATCCGATTATATGATTATTGACTATGCTTTTTGTTGCAAAAGTTCTTAATCTCAAAAGCATGTGTGTGGGGGGGTGTCCTGTGTAGACAGAGGTAATATATAAAGGCATCTGAGGAAACAGAAAAATATTTTGCAAGTTTACTTGGCTGCTGTCTCTGTGTAGCAGGGTACTTGTACTTCTTGGAGGCAGTATTGGGGGAGCAGAGGGCAAGGTTGTTAAAATGACAGACATCTTGGGGGATCTGGGTGGTTCAGTCAGTTAAGTGATCTGCTCTTGGTTTCGGCTCAGGTCATGATCTCGGTGTCCTGGGATAGGGCCCAGCAAGGGGCTCCCTGCTCAGTGCAGAGTTTGCTTGAGATTTGTCTCTCCCTCTGCTCCTCCCCCAGCTCTCTCTCCCTCATGAGAGTGTTTTTTCTCTCTCTCAGATAAATAAATAAATGTTCTTTTTTTTGACAATAAATAAAATGACAAACATCTCTGTCAGTTTCCACCTTTCTCACTTCTCACAGAATTACCTGTTACTTTTTAATTGGTTTGGGATAATGCTTTTATCTTAATAAAGATCAGTTTGTGATATACCATTAGTATAGAATAATAAACAGAAGAAAATAAAATGATACATAATATGATCATCCATAAACAGTCACTAATACGTTAGGGATTTTTACCACAAGGCAGTTAACTAATTTGTAGAGAACTTCTTTGGGAAGGAATTCCATCTTCAATGTCACTAATGCTAAAATGGCATATTTTCTCATATTTTTAATTGACTTTATGCCCTCATATTTAAAGTGGGTTTCTTCAAGGTGATATTTCTTAAGTTATTTGATTTTTGTTACCTATTGTAAGTTTTGTGTTTACTGAAGTCCAGAAACTTGGCAGATTTCTTACTCTTTAGTTGATATGCAGTGTCTTCAGTCACTCAAAATTAATCTAAGAGATTTGACTTGATAGTGCAGCTCTGATTTCAGAGAAGATGCCAGATATGTGAGAGGTGACCAATGAAGTGGAGAAACCTGGAAGAAGCTTTGTAAAATTCAAATATACACAGATTTACCTATTATTCAGAGATGTATTTCTGTATTAATAGTGATTTAGGTATATAAGAGACAATCATCTTCTGTAATTTTTTTATTAATAATGGAAATAATTACCTTACATTTTACAAAGCACACACAGATATAGGGCTTCATTTAATTAACACAACCGCCGGCATGGAAGGTGACTCTCACATAATTTCTGGAAATACTGGGACCCTCAGAGAGTCCTAAATTTATAGAACTACATGATGAGCTGGATCTCACGTAGATTTGAGGCTCTTCAGCTCCAAGTCCTGTGCTCTTTACTCTGTATCAGAGATAAGAAATCGCAAAGCCATAGTCCAGGATGGAACTAGCTATCATTTTATTTTCCTCTCTTTATTGTTCTATATGAAAGACACAAATCATTTGGAAAGGTAGTAGCTCTGTCACACATGCAGAAATGATGTGGATCTGGCTGTCCTTCCTAGTAAAAGAAACCTGCAGTCAGAGCGTTTCTCCACTAGAGGGCACAACTCTGAACTCGCCGTTCAGCAGTGGTGCCCAAGGAGGTAATGTAGTGTCATCAAACGCTCTGTGCTCTCTTTCATCAGCTTTATAACACCTGGTTGAAAGCCTAAAGCCGTGGGCATAGAATGCAATGAAAAACACTTTTAATTCCAAATGGAAAAAAATAAAAGTTTTACTTTTCCCTGCTTGGCAGTGCTTTCCCTATGATGTATGTTGTAAATCGTGGCATCTGTTAAAACATGCTGTTTCACTATTAAGCAAAGCTTTTTTTTTTCCCCCTTGTCTCTGATGTTTGCTGGATTGGCAAGAAGAAGGAAACTATACGTTCCATTTTTAATCACATTATTTCTGTTGACCTAACAAATTTTAGGTAAATTACTATACCCTGAATAAATCAGTAGTTCCCATTTGCCAGTGGTGGTGAAAATTAGAGCATGAGGCACATTTTATAGAAGTTCCCTGAGGTACAGAATATCAAACCTGGCAAGGATTTTTGAACCAAATTCCTTATTTTATAAATAATAAACTAAGCGGTAGTGTGGGAAGCGACTTGCCGACGCTGATTTGGCGAATCTGAACTGAGGCTGACCCAGAGCCCAGGTTTAGGCTCATCCAGTCCCCTCCTGTCCACAGACTTGTGCACAGTGTTTGGTGACACCGGTCACACAATCCTGCAGTGGCCTGACTCTGTCTTGTTAAAAACCCCAGTAAGATGGGGCGCCGGAGTGGCTCAGTGGTTAAGCCCCTGCCTTCGGCTCAGGTCATGATCCCGGGTCGCTCAGGTCATGATCCCAGAGACCCGGGATCGAGCCCCACATCAGGCTCCCTGCTCGGCGGGAAGCCTGCTTCTCCCTCTCTCACTCCCCCTGTTTGTGTTCCTTCTCTGGCTGTGTTTCTCTCTGTCAAATAAATAAAATCTTTAAAAAAAAACCCAAAACCCTAGTAAGAGATTCTTGATAATGTATATTGTCAACATACATCTTAATTTCCATCAGGAAATACTTTGTTGCACCAAATCAATTGGTCCACAGTTAGAGAAAACCAGAGAGCTTTTTGCATCCTCTCTCTTACGGCTACATTTATCCCGTGCCTACTCTCCAAGACGGTCCCAAAGATGCATTCTTCCTCATTCTCACCTCCACAAGTGGGGAGTTCCCAGTTACGAGATAACCTAATCCTTCTGATTAGTGAAGTAATCCCACTTTGCTTTAGCTGGGAGAGAGAGGATGGCTTGAGAAATGGGGTCAGGGTATGAGGAATCATTTAATATTGCTGCCTTTTTCATCTGATGATCAAGAAGTACAGAAGGGCTATGTGATTCATCCAAGGCCTTGAAATTAGATGTCAGAACTATAAGTAATGACTCCACAATATAAGAAGTTTCTGAACCTGAGAGGCATTGGGACACTTCTTTCTTTGAATCTTTCTCTAATTCCTTTCTGAGTATTGTATAAATACTTCGCCAGTATAGTCCCCTGTACTCTCTCCTCTCTATTTCTGTGTTACACCTTTTTCATTCACGTGCTTGGCACCTTCCAATTTATCTCCCAAATATTGGTGCAGTTAGCTGGACACGCCACCAAAGCAAATGTGATCATATCCCTCGCGATTAAAACTCTTTATTAGCTCCCTACTGTCCATCCTGACAGCTGTTTAAGTGCAATTCAGAGAAGAGCAGTTCTATTTATGGGACCAGAATATGTTCTTTCCATCTTCCTCTGCTCCTTTGCTTTCCCACCTGGGAAGCTCCCCGCTCTGGCTTGTCCTCCCTACCTTGCTGAAGTTAAGTTTCCCTCTGGTTTAAGCGACTGGAAGCTGAGGAAGATTTCCCAGGAATGAAGCTAGGCTTAACTTCACGCAGCAAAAAGAGGGACAGTATTTAAAATTATTAGCAACAGAGGCCTCTACCACATGGTGAATCACAAAGATTCTAAAAGACTACACCTCCACAGTGGGAGAAGGAAAGCAAATGGGAACTAGGGTAATCTAGGGAGGGAAACGAAACAACAGAGACTTTGAACACAGAAACAAACTGAGGGACTTGGAGGTGGGGGGGGGGATGGGAGAGCCTGGTGGTGGGTACTGGGGACACCTAAAGTGTGGAGCACTGGGTGTGGGGAATGGGGAATGAATCTTGAAACACTGGAAAAAAAATTTTAGTAACAATAAAAAAAAAAAAAGACTACACCTCCAAGAGCAAAAATCACACACATACATACATACATATATACATGGTATGTGGTCTGAACAGTCACCTGGCTCCTGTGGGACTTAGCCCACATTCCTTATCCCCTGGGGAACCATCTAAGTGTTGGGTAACCTCCTTTCTCTCCTCTCCTTGCCGTGCTGTGTTGCCTCTGAACATTTTTATTCTACCTCTTTATTTTATTTGTTGTAATTTTATGTGTGACAGACACTAACAGACTAAGGGAAAATGATGGAGGGTCCTATTTAAATGACAAATGCAAGGCTGTTAGTACAAGCAAATTCCCTGAAAACAGCATAGCATTCTCAGCTAAACATTTAAAATAAGAGATAGTCCCATAACAAGGATTTTTTTAAAGCATAAGAAGCTGGGGCTTCATTTCATCCTGAATTTCTCATGAATACACCTGGAAGATGCATTCAGTTTTATTTTTGAACCTATAACGAGACCCTCCCCATACCTCTCACCATGTATAAAAGATGAGGGGAGTTTTCTGGTTTTCCCATGGGACAGGCACTCGCAATGAATTAGGGAGGTCATTCAGTAATGCATCCATTCAACACGTAAACATGCTCCAGAGCTCCCAGAAACTAGTGCCTCGCCACGGTTTGAGGCTGGAGATGGACAGATGGTCAGCAGGACTGGCTTGTGTTCCGTCACTTCATGTTGAAAGAAGGGTGTTTTTCCGGGAAACCGACGTGTCATCAAATAGGCACATGGTGTGCTTTAGGCTGTAATTTAGAAACACATGTAAAGTACTAGAGTGAGAGAAAGCCTGGAGCTTCATAAGGCAGGTGAGACCGGCTTCCTGCAGAGGTGGAGTGAGCACTGGCAGAGGCTCTGGTGTGAAGGAGGCTGGAGACATCACTCAGGAAGAGGGCAGCATGGGTGGGACTACTGGGCTTCTTTCAATATGGTGCACGCGGCCCTGCGGACTCACGGACATGCAGGGCTCTGGGGGCCAAGGTCTCCCGGGGCGTGGTTAGCCAGGAACCAGTGATGCACTCCAGGAAGCTGGCCAGACGGGTGTACAAAATACACTTGATAGTTAACTTTGTCATGTGCCCTTTGAAAAATATTTATTAGCCTCTTTTAATTAATTAATATAATATATTATTATATTTCATTATAATTTATATATTTCAATTTAATTACAATTTAAATTTCATTTAAATCATAAATTAATTTAAAATATAATTATTAATTAAAAATAATATGTCATTTATTCAATTATGAATAAGTCTAAAGTGCAGGGGATATCAGTCTCTCTGGTTAGGTAATATGTCATTGTCTTATCCATGGTATGAAATCCAGGCCAATTTCCAGTTGGCAGAAATGAGAGGAAACCTACCTTAGTGGTATGCTGGATGTCTGCCTTGTGTAACGTCAGGCCTGTAACATCAAACCTAACTGTCTGCCTTGTGTAACATCAGGAACTTAAATATCCCTTGAATTCACTTTCACCACCAGCTGTGTTGGCACATCAAAACTAAAGTGTTTCTTGTATGATAAGGCGCCTGATTGCGGAAATATGAAGTCCTGAACGCGAAGAACATTCCTTATGTCACACGATTCTCAAGGCTAGTCACTGTGGAATCCCCTAGAGGTGATTTATTTTATTTTATTTTATTATTTTTTAGATGGGGGGCAGAGGGAGAGGGAGAGAATCTAAGGGAGGGTCCACGCTCAGCACGAAGCCAATGTGGGGTTCAGTCTCACAACCCTGAGATCACAACCTGAGCTGAAATCAAGGGTCAGAGATTTAACTGATTGAGCCACCCAGGTGCCCTGTGGTGCTTTAAGTTAAAGCAGAGGAAGACATATACTTCTGGAGAATCCTTGGTGAAATACCATGACCTAAACCTCTCAATTTGCAACACAGGAAGAAGTATGAGTGTGTTTGGATTAAACACAAGTCTCTATACGCTTTTTGTTGTTTTGTTTTGCTTTTTGTTTGTTTGTTTCCTAAAGGTAGTCTATGAGTTGCTATGAGTTTTGGATGACATAATAGCACTACAGAGAGATTTGCTCCTTGACTTAATCATGTTGACCAGAGAGGAACTAACTTTGGCCATGGGGGGTGGGGTGATGCTCTTTAATGTCCGTATGCTATGTAAGCCATTTGGGGAACCACCAAGAACACGCATTGTACTTGTTGAGAAACACTGGTCCTATTTACATGCTTGCACTTTCTATCAGTTCAGTCTTAAAATTTGACAGAGTCCAAGTATCTATGCTGGATCCTTGTCTTAGAGCTTCCCTAAAGTGCGAGTCATAGACAATTTTCTAATGATGTCAGTCATTATCAGATTAATCATTAATGGGTTATAAAAAGACTTATGCTGATTCTTGTTGAGGTCTGTCAACTGATCAGCTGATTGATCTGTCAATCTATTGATCTAGCATCTATCAGTTAATCATGCAGTCTTGTTATTTGGTGTATGAATTGGCTTGCAGGATTTCTATTGTCTTTCTAGATATTGGGAGCCATTCACTCTTTTTTCCAGCTCCTTGGCCATTGACACTTAAGGCTTGATCTACATAAATTTTAAAATTTTTTAGCTGGTTTCTTACTTCTTTTCTTAAAATATTATATTGTATAGATGTTTGCTTCTAGCCATATTTAAAATATTCATAGCACTTCAAAAACTGTAGTCTCATACAAATGCTAATTGGTTTTACTAATGTTTTTTCAGTAAAGAGAAAAAGAGGGAATAAGAGGGTTATAAACATGACTATCTAATTGAACCTTTAAATGCCTGTAAATGATCTCTTATTTCACTCCTTGCACCTTCACGTTCATTTATACTGCTGATAATTCTTCCAATAAATTTGTGAAATATAAGTGCTTGACGTTTGAAGAATTAACATTTAAATAATCAAAATAATGGAATTCATGAAATAGATTTCATATGAGTTTTATATCATTATAAATGTTTACATTGGGTAGCACATCCTGATTCTGGTCCTTGTTGGGGGCTGACAATTTGTTATTGCCCCATCAGTGACACTGACTCCACACATTTTCCGGGATGGAAGCATGAGAAGGATGATTGCAGGTTACAATTGCCAGTTGATTCACTTGTTGGGTAGACATCATGTTCTGTTTTGGCTGGTAGTCTTCTAGCTTATGTGTACAGCCTAGAATGCGAGGTAGATGTAAGATGCATTGAAAAACTAGTGGGAAAAAAACTTAAGTGGCTGGACACTTGCCAATACTTTCTATCATAAAAGCATAATACACACTTTCTGTTTTTCCAGGGGGCCTTGCAAAATGAAAACATACATTTAGTTAGTAAGCTGTTCACGTATTTACATATATGTGTGTCAACATTGCTTGGGAAAAACATCTCTCTCTCTTTCTCTCCCATGGTGGAATGGTTTATAAACTGATGAAGCAGTTGGCCTGTAGAGACTTTTGCCAGCAAATCGATCCATTATTTATAAAAGTTGGAAAAAAAACACAGCTGTATGGTAGATACATCCAGGCTTTGTTTTTATAGCACAGCTAAATCAACTGTTCTGTCATTAATTTTTCTTTCAGCTATCATGATAAACAGTGGCCAAATAATGAAGTAGATCACTGCCCAGTTTATCTGAATCTGTTTTTACAATGACAGGAATAATTCTCTCCGATATGTCATGGTTTAGCTATTTTAGTAACCTCCAGGAACAAATCAAATCTTCCATATTTCAATCCAATTCATGTTGCAAGGATCAGTGATTATTTTAGTGAAGAAAATGAATTGACTCTGACTCAGGGCTGTCACTCTTTACCTTTCGTTCTAGCATAATTTAGTTGTTCTTTGATGACTTGTCATGAAATCAAAGAAAAGACAAGTATAATTAAGATTCATGATCAAGAAGATTCAGAAAGAGATCTGACATAAGTTCAATTACTTTTTATCACCCAGATGCCATTTGGCCCTCTATTGGACACACAGGGTAGTGAGTTTTACTTTATTTCTCCAAGGATTCTGGGAATTTAAGACAACCATGAGAAGCCTGTTCATTTTGAGGGATGAAATCCAGGTGAATGTCAAGGAAGTATAATAGAATAAGAAGATCTCTAAAGTCTCGCATTCAGATCCCCAGCTCAGGGCTTTGGTCATTCAGAGCTCTCCAGCAAACTTGCCCCCATGGAGCCATTTTGGTTGCTGCACAAGGACATTTTTTCCACAGATGGCCTGCCAACTGATAAAGAATAGTCAAGTTACTATTACCCTTTTAAATATATAATGAAAAACTGATAATCTAAGGATATTTTTCTTTTCTACTCCTCTATTTTCTAGTTGTGCTCTCCTGTAATAAATAATGACTTGAGAAAGATGAAGTTATCTCAAATGAGGTGGCCCAGCCATTTCTTTAATAAATCCATTTAAAGTAATATAGCCACACATATATAGACATGCCTATTGAGGGGGACAAGCCCCCAAAGGGGTAAATGGTATAGAGAAAGATAGTACCCATAACAGTTGAAGTGAGACTCCCTCCCAGTTCTCTGGTTAAACTGCCATGCTAGGCTACCTTCTAATTTTTTCACATCCATATCCAGGGTGGAAATGCCCAAACTAATTTTATTTCTAATTTTGTGGGGAGGTAGAGATGGGAAAGGTAAGAAGGGGTAGAGGAAGAAGTATAGGCAAGTTCACTAAGAGAAATGGAATGATTATCCGTATAGCACACTCCAGGGGATTTTCTAAACAGAGGTAGAGAGGTTGTGTATGGTCTCAGCTATGAATGCTCACTATCCCGAGAGGTAGATTCTCCTAAACATTTCTCTGAGAAGTCCATTCCTTAGTAGAAGGTAGGAAGAAGGGGAGCTTGCTTTTGAATGGATGGAGCCCTACTTCTCTCTCACAGCTATGGGAATATCACCTACTCCTCCACACACGACAGGGAACTTACCATATGTTGGCTCCTGAAGGGTAGGTTTCTTTGCTCCCTTTATGCTGCCTGCCCTGAGCTTAGGGTGACTTCCTGTGGGTGGAGGTTGAATCTTTGACAAAGTCTTATGGCCCTCTTGGAAACTGAGGTGAGTTTGGGTAACCCTCTCCTTACTGTCCCCCCCATCTCATCACCCAGGTTGATATTGTACTTGGTAATATGCTTATAAACTGTGTCTTGGCCTGAGTCCTACTGAGTGGACTTTTATTGCCAGAGTCATAATGTCCACCATGAGGCAGGTCAGCATCCCTCCCTTTCCAGCGCTCTCCTAATCCCTGGTTAGAAACATTCACTAATTCTATGGCTCTAGGCCTGCCCGTCCCTAAAGGTTCTGGCTGCAGTAGAGGCCAACCTGCATTATTAAACTCATGTGTATGGTCTAAGCACACATTACTGATTTCCCTATAAAACAGGACATAAGTCCTCGTGGCTCTCTCAACAATCTCTCACCACTCAGGCACAAATGTCCCCTGGTGCGTACAGTCACAGCCGTACAGTTCTGTTTTTCTGGAGTCCTCTTTTAATAGCTACCCCACCTGTTTTTCTAAAGAATCACAGAGGAAATGAGTTTCTCTAACCCTACGCTCTCCCACCAATAGGCAGCTCAACAGAGACACAATACGATACAGGCTTATGCATGATTCCTACCAGCGTGGTTGTAACTGCCTCTCATTCCACCTGTAGGGATTGAGTAGTGGGAATCTGTGTTCTAGGAACAGTAATTTTCAAACTTTAACATGATTGTGAATCACATAGGGAAATTGTTAAAATGCAAAGTCTAATTCAGTAGATCGTGAGTGAGGTTGAAGATTTTGCATTTCTAGCAAGCTCCTAGAGAATGCCAGTGCTGATGGTCCATGGACCACACTCTGAGTAGCAAGACTCTAGAGAATGATAGAGCCAGATACAAAATCTGGCCTTCTGGCTTTTAGGATATATTTATACCTTGACATTTTCATCTTTGTTGATTCAGTACTTTGGCATTCTCACACCTGTTATTCATTATTGCACTTGTCCCTGCATCCTACAGGGCAGCCTTTAGGATAGGAATCTTGTAACATCACCATCCTTTGTCACCATCCAGAAGAAAACATCCAGACAAGACATCTTGATCCTGAACTTTTATCCCTCTTATACGATCTGCTGCTTCTCCCATCACTTCTTCACCTTGCTCGGTTCTTTTCCCCAGAGCTTTCTCTGAGTGTTGAGTTGTTCTTCAAAAAACTAGCACAGAAACTGGTATGTGGGAAAGGCTCAATAAATATTGATTTGAATTGAAACATCCCTGCAGGGCTCTTCTGATTAGGTGTCCCTGGAGAGCAGGGCCTCCCAGGTAGACCTGTCCTTGGAGGCCACTCAACCCCTGAGCAGCAGGGTCTAGCGGTGTGGATATTCTCTCAGCCCTTTGTGGTGTCTTCCCGACCATCACTTTGCCAGCTTCACACTGGAAGCCTCAGTCATATGAGATTCGTGTCCCCTCAGTGCTGCCCTATGGCCTTTCTTGCTGTCCATCACTTTCCATATTGTTTGTTAAAGTCATCATAGTTCACTCTTTTCCCCTCAATGTCTTGCCATTATCATGCACGTGATTATCCAATTACGTAGCCTCAAAGATGTTTAAACTTCTCAACTCTGACAACCTTCATCTGCATTCTGCTTCTGCCACCTGCTTGTGTGGCTACAACCTCACTTAGGGAATACTGGAGTCTACTGCATTGAATCATTTCATCAATTTTGCTGATTACGGAATAATGCCAGCTTCTAATTCATTAGGTGAAAGCCTGTGTTTATGGGCTAGAAAGTGAAAATGACATAATTTTAGCCAGACATAAGTAACAGTTAAAAACATAGAGTTTGGCACAGATTATTTACCCAAGTGGAAAGATATGAAATATATAGTATTGTGTCTAGCATTTTATCAATATGTTACAATCTCATTTTCATTTAACAATAAATAATGGCGTATTATATGTAATGATAAACTCACCCTTTTGAACAGTTCTAGCATTTCACTTTATGAATGAGCTATAGTTTACTGAATCCAATTCTCTTACTAGGCATTTAAATTGTCTGCACTATGATAAACATCAATGCTTCCTTAGACATTTTTGTGTTCAATTTTCTGTACTCTTTCTTAATTTCCTTAGAATATTTTTCCTTTTTTAAAATATTTTATTTATTGATTTGAGAGAGAGACCCAGCACGAATGGAGGGGTGGGGCACAGGGAGAAGAAGAAGCAGACTCCTTGCTGAACAGGGACCCAGACATGGAGCTCAATCCCAGGACCCTGAGATCATGACCTGAGCTGAAGGCAGATGCTTTTAACTAACTGAGCCACCCAGATGCCCCTAGAATATTTTTCCAGAAATGATATTACTGAATTGAAACATGTATGATGTATATGTTACATAACGTATAACATATGTATAGCATACAACATAAAGTTGCAAACTTTACTCTCTTCTCGTGCCCATCTTTCCATTCCCTGTTACCAATGACTATCATTCACGATCTTTATTTTTACCAACCCATTAGGTAGATAATATCTCACATATTTGATTTGCATTTATCTGACCAGTGCTGAAGTTTTACATATTTTCGTGCATGTATAAGCCATTTGAGCATATACAGTTGTGTGACTACATCCTCCACATTTTCCTTTCTGTAAGACAATAGGAAGAGCTTGGACTTTTTGGTCTCTTGCCTTAATCTCTAAGGGTTTAATTTCCTTTGACTTTAGTAAGTTCAGCTTCTGGAATTTTAAATGCATAGGCTGTAACTTGCTCTTAAAGTAAAACTGTCATGCCTATGGCTTTATGACTTTCAACCCATTATAAGGATAGTTAGAAACCAAACCTCTGAATTTAAAATGTTTAGCGACTCTCTCTTCTCATTCTCTGACTCTCTCTCTCAGGCTGCATTTTGATTTATGTTTTAATCAGACCAAGTCAACATTTAATTTTCACTTACTTTAACTATTGTGTTCACTGAAGCAGAGAATGCATCCATCTTAACATACACAGAGAAACACAGATAAATAGAGAAACAAAAGGATCCTCAGACATGAGTATGTCCCCCTCTCTCTCTTTCTTGCAACATCAACTTGGAGTCTGGCAAGTGCCTGGAGTCAACTCAAAAGATCAGGTCAGCCCTTCCTTAGAAGATCACTTCTTTTTCTCTTCCAGTTGTTGTTGTGATTGTTAACATTATCCCATTGTCCACAAATTCTTGATTAGCCTGTCAGTTACCTCCTCTCAATTTTCCCTGACACCACACAGATTAGAGCAGAGCATGAAATTTATCAAACTCAAGTTAGGCTTTAGGTTTGACAAGAAATCCGATCTTTACAGTCTTTTCTTTCTCCTTCAACACTCTTCCTATATTTCCTTCTTTTTTTCTTCACAGAACTGTTTTCCCTCTAAATCTCATGAGAAAACCCTGTGGCTTAAATTAACTTAAATTACCTCCCTTTATAGATGGTGTGAATAAGGGACCAAGGCATTTGAATCTACAGTGTATTTGAAAGCACCATCTTCTAGCTTCTGGCTCAATATAGGCAAGTATTAAACTACATATCCTACTATCAAGTCTTTTCTTACCCACCCAGGCTAATTGGATGCTAGTCTCTGACCAGAACACTGCATTTTAGGCAGATTGGTGAATCATGGGATGCTACACATATTTGACTCTTTTCTTCAAAATTTCACATCATGACACTATTGCATATGCCATCTTCCCTCCCTCCCCCTAGTTTCCCTCCCTTCCCTACCCTTCCTCTTTGCCTCTCCAGATCTTCCACCACTAAGGTGGGTTGAGTTTCACTCCTCAGCTTTCTAACCAGTAACATAACTCCCACTTCTCCTCCAGTGATAGGACTCCTATTGGGATATCTCTGTAATTCGTTCTCAGATCCTTTGCACAATTACTTCCAATGACAAGTTACCTGGTACATCAAGAGGTGGTTCTTCTACTTTACTCCAGTATAGTTAACATATAGTTTGATATTAGTTTCAGGTGTGCAATATAGTGATTCACCGTTTCCATATATCACCCAGCACTCATTACAACAAATGCACTCATTTCCATCACCCATTTAATCCCTCCTTCTTACACCCTCCCCTCTAGTAACCATCAGTTTGTTCTCTATAGTTAAGAGTCTCTTCCTTGTTTTGTCTCACTCTCTTTTTCCCCTTACTCCTTTGTTTTGTTTCTTAAATTCCACATATGAGTGAAGTTATATTTGTCTTTCTCTGACTGACTTACTTCACTTAGCATTATACCCTCTACCTCCACTCATCTTGTTGCAAATGGCAAGATTTCCTTCTTTTTTTTAAAAGATGTTATTTATTTATTTATTTATTTGAGAGAGAAAGCACAAGAGGGGTGTGGTCAGAGGGAGAAACAGACTTCCAGCTGAACAGGGAGCCCGATGTGGGACTCATTCCTGGGACTCCAGGATTATGACCTGAGCCAAAGGCAGTAGCTTAATCAACTGAGCCACTCTTTTTGATGGCTGAGTAATATTCCATTGTGTGTGTGTGTGTGTGTGTGTGTGTGTGTGTGTGTGTACCACATCTTCTTTATCAGTTCATCAGTTGTTGGACACTTGGGTTTCCTCCATAACTTGGCTATTGCAAGTAATGCTGCTATGAACATATGAATGTATGTATCCCTTCGAATTAGTGTCTTTGTACTCTGGGTAGATACCTAGTAGTGTGGTTACTAGATGATAGGATAGTTAAAAAAAAAAAAAAAGAGAGATGGTTCAGACTAACATGAACTAGCTGTACCTTTCTTATTTCAAGGTATTCCTACCTCTGTGTAACTTATATAGATCCTAATTCTTAAAACAATACATTTTCTGTTTCTCTTTCTCTGGTATGTTGCAATGTTTTAAACATTTAGAATCAACTATGACTCCCCGCAGTTCAGTCTTCTAATCCACGACACATTTGAAAGAACTACTCATCAGATTGGTCTCTTTTTTATAGGTAGCCTCCTTAAAATCTGCCATTCATGATGGAACATAATATTTCAAGTGTGGTCTGACCAGTATGAGCTCAGTGAGGCTATGATTTGCAAAGTTCTGGATGTTGACTTTTCTTCATGTGGTCTAATATTGCATAGGATTTTTAGTCATTATTTGACAATCTGGCTTGTTCACTTAACAGTACATTATATATATATGTATGTATTCACTACCCCAAAAGCTCCTCTGATGCTCATTTTCTGTCAATAACCACTTTCCCTCTGACCCAGGGCAACCAGTCATCTACTTTATGTCCCTACAGATTAGATTACATTTTCTAGAGTTTTATGTAAGTGAGATCATACACACCTATATAATCCATCACAGAGGATTTTTCTCCTTTGGAAAATATATAGTTTTTTTTTCTTAAAGGAAGCCAACTTATTTAAAAATTGTGTTTGCAGCATTACATTTTTAAGCCTAATTTCAAGAGATTCATCCTTTCCAATTTTATCATGTTGGTTTTAGTCCAATGTTCCGGGACGTCAAGATGATTTTGAATCCTGAACCTGTCATCTAACGTATTAGCTGGCTATCCTTTCTAGCAGTAAGCTTTCTGTAGTTTTGATAAATAAATTTCAATACATTATTGAAGAACACAGAATCATAAAATATTAGAGCTGAGAGAACCTAAGTCATGATAAAATAGTTGATCAGAACAACCAAGGAGAAAATCCTCTGGGGAGGTACCGGATGTGTTCCGTCCATTTGCTTCAGAGCCAAAGAGCTGGCTCCCTCCCCTCTTTTTCTTTCTATCTCACTTAAAACTCTATGGCAATCATCACATCTGTAGATGTTTCAAAAATGAACAATACTTGTTCTAATTCCCTCGCCATCTTCTTCATTCTTCCCAAGTGCCTTCCATGTGTATGTATGTGTTTGTAACTTTTTTCCTATTTTTTGAGCTATAATTCACACTCAATCATAGTTCACCCACTTTAAGTGAAAACTTTGTTGACTCTTGACAAATGTTAACATGTGTGTAGCTATTGCTCCAATGACTGTGCAGAGTATTTTCATCACTGCAAAAGTTTCCTAATGCTCTTTTGTAGACCCCTTGAACTGTGTCCCCAGGCAACCACCGGTCTACTTTCTGTTCCTCTGGGTTAGTTTGCATTTCCTATAGTTTTTTAGGACTGGAACCATGCAGTATGTACTCTTTTGTATCTGGCTTCCAGAGTGTTTTTGAGATATATCCATGAGGTTGCCTGTAGTGGCAGTTCATTCTTTAAAAAATTAATGAGCAGCATTCCAGTGAATGAATTTGTTTATTCTTTCACCTGCTCATGCAGGCTTTTGAGTTGTTCTTTGTTCTAAGCTACTATGAGTAAAGTTGCCATAAACGTTGTTGTACAAGTCTTTTTGTGGACCTATGTTTTCATTTCTCTTGGATACAAACCTGCAAGTGGAATTACCGAGTCATATGTTTAATTTCATAAGAAACTGCCAAAGTCTCTTTCAAAATGACCACATCATTTTGCATTCTTTTTAAAATATAATTTTTCTATTATGCTTCATTAGTCGCCATACAGGACCAGCAGTGCAAGAGAGATCTAGCTGTTCTACATCCTCACTGAAGGGAATCTATTCAGAGTCCCCCCCACCCCACCCGAACCTTATAGACAAAACCCACAGGTGTCTGTACTTGGCTCTGACTCTTTGTTTTTCTAGGTCTTGGTGCCCCACGTTCTCAGAGAATAAACCACAACTACAAACCATATTCTTTAACTATGGTGGCCGGATCACCACCCATATCCCCAAGGAACCCCAGACCAAGACCCTCACAAAACCTGCCACTGCCTGCTTTACCAGGCTGAGAATTGACCTCCTTCCTGTACTCTCTCTCCTCCCCACTCCCCTGCCCCTCCATGGGCACAGCTACAACTCTCACATCCTTCAAAACCCTTGATAGAAGTTCCAGCCAACATCTCCCTTGATGTCTAGCCCCTCTCCTCCCTTGGAGAGTGAACACATTCTGTTGTCCCTGTTGCTCCACTCTTGGTGCAAGTCTCTGCCCCCCCACATCACCGGCCACCCTCACACTCACCAACATTTGGTTTCCCTTTTAGCCATTCTGTGAACGTATAGGAGTGACTCACTGTGCTGTGTATTCACGATGGCGAGCACCTTGGGAGGTGTCTTTGTTTCATTTTGTCTTTGCCATCCACATATCTTTGGTGAACTGTTCAAATCTCTTCCCAGGCAATCTCCAACTCTCTTTCCTTTTCTCTCTTTCACCAAGTAGCTATTCTATCTTCCTTTCAATCCCTATCTTTTGTTTAGAATGGCACATATCTGCTTTTTCTGAGCATGCATTTCATCCCTGTTTTCTCCTGACAGTAAGTCCAAAACAGGGGTGCCTCCAGGGGAATATGTTTCTGGTGGGAGGGAAGAAGCACTCCGTGGAATTGTATGCAAAATGCTTATTCACTGAACTGTTTTCATGGCTTCATCTCTGATATGAGACAAAATAAACCAGTTTTTAAGAGGCAGTGGGAAGCTTCTGCCACATAAATATTAGTGCTTTGAATCTGAAGAAGTCAATAAAGCTGAATTAAGGGGGGAAAATTTCTCTTGTGGTTTCTTGGACTGATTTCATTGAACTTGTTAATAAAATGCAACGTTCAGTACCGAAGATTTTTAGCATCTCTTCGTGAATTCTTCTTTCAGTTGCTAAAGGCTATAATGCATCTTGACAGTAGGCCATATTCAACATTTTCTGGGATCAGATTAGAAAGTTTCACCTTCTCAGAAATCTGTTTTGCCAGCTCAACTACTGGAAACAGTATGACAATTATTTTTCTCAAGATTTGCAATATGAAAGCATAGAAGGAAGACAGGGAGGTTGAATGATGAGAAAATGATTAACCAGTTGAGAGTTACAGCTCTGCATTTCACATCTATAAGCTTGTCAGACCGCAGAACCAGGAATCTGCCCGCTGTGTGATATTGGCACCATGATCGCACCTTATCCAGGGGTTGCAGAAAGTGTGTCTTTAGCATGCTCCCTTCAGTGACTTTCCTCCCACACCTGGAGCCCTACTGCTTCCCTGATGATCCTCTGTCTTCTTGCTTTCCCCTGGGTATCTCATGTTCCAACAGTAAGGCGATCCCATCCAGGGCTGACCTTTCAATGATTCTGGTCTGAATGACCACATTTCAGATTCATTAAAATATATTAGCTCAGATTTCCTCAATTTATTTTTATTATTTTAAATATTGGCAAATTATACTTTTTTGCTCACTTCATTGTGTCGCACGTGTACAACACTAAATTGTCTGAGTTTCTGTGTTAGCTTGGTTTGGCACTTTGTATCTTTGTATTTTGGGGTTTTTCATTAATTGTCACTTTAAAAAAATCCCTGTCTTAATCTGTCTTGGCTGCTGTAACATAATACTATAGATTGGATGGTTATAAACAACAGAAACTCATTTCTTAGTTCTGGAGGCTGGAAGTTCAAGGTCAAGACAATGGCATGGTTGCCTTCTGGGGAAGGTCTTCTTCCTGGTACGGAGCTGGTGCCTTCTTGCTATGACCTCATATCATGGAAGGGAGGTGTTTTATCTCTCTGCAGCCTCTTACAAAGGCACTAATCCCTTCATGAGGATTTCACCCTTATGACCCAATCCTCTCTCAAAAGTCTCAGTAATATCATCCCCTTCAGGAGTTAGGATGTCTACATAGGACTTTGGGGGGACACAAATATTTAGACTGTAATAATCCCTTTCCTTCCCCTGTATTTGGAGTTTATTCCACTATTGTATTGGATACATAGCTTACTATTTTTCAGGTTTTTGGAATTTTCAAATATGATTTTCAGGACTGACTTTTTCCTTTGGGAACAACTTTAACTACATTAATGTATTTTTAATATACAGTACTGCTCTTATTATTTACTTGGAAGTATTTTCTAGTTTTCATTATGATTTCTTTCTTGAATTTTTTACTTTGCTTATTTATTAAATTCATAGATTTTTATTTATTTGACACAGGGAGAGAGAGAGGGCACCAGCAGGTGCGAGGGCAGAGGGAGAGGGAAAAGCAGACTCCCTACTGTCTTTCCTTTATGTATTATGCTTTCAACGTAATCAATTGTTGATAGGAAAAACTTCTCTTTGTAGATGCATTTGAGCAAATGAATAAAGAAGGAATGACAGAAGTGAATATAACCATTTTTGCAACCCATATTGAAATAATGGATCTAAGTAGTCATTATGAATTGTTAACATCAAAAAAAGACAGACATTACATGTCTTTTGATGGAAGTATGCAATACTCCCCGCAACACATTATTGCCAGAAAACAAAAACAAAACAAAACAAAATGAATCGAGGCTTTCGATCTAAGTACCAATTTACAGCTTGTACAGAAATAGAGGAATCTATTAAATGACATCAGAGAGAGGCAACCAATACCGTTCACTCTGTAACAAACTAGAGAAGATAAATGGCCTAGTTGCTTCAACAAATATATTACAAGGAAAGGAGAAAAAAAAAACAAATGAATGATCTATTGATTAAAACAGACTTAAGGGACATAAAAACCATCACAATGTATGGATCTCATTTGAATCCTGATGAAAACAAATGATAAAATAACATTATGAGATAATTAAAGAAAATAGGAATCTTTTCTAAGGGTGATAAGGGTATTGTGATTATACACTTTTATTTATCTATTTATTTTTTAAAAGATTTTTATTTATTTATTTATTTGACAGAGAGAGATCACAAGTAGGCAGAGAGGCAGGCAGAGAGAGAGGAGGAAGCAGGCTCCCTGCTGAGCAGAGAGCCGGATGCGGGCCTCGATCCCAGGGCCCTGAGATCATGACCTAAGCCGTAGGCAGAGGCTTAACCCACTGAGCCACCCAGGTGCCCGATTATACACTTTTAAAGAATATCTTTTAGAGATAAATACAGAAATGTTTATGGATTAAACAGTTTCTATGAGTTGACCACTGCTGGACTTTTGCTGATGTTTATTACCTCCAGTGGTAATGGAGATTTGTTATATTATTATTTGTTATATTATTTTCTCTACTTTGCATGTATTTGAAAATTTTGATATTAAAATAAAAATGATGTGAAGGGGCGCCTGAGTGGCTCAGTTAGTTAAGCGTCTGCCTTCAGCTCAGGTTATGATCCCAGGGTCCTGGGATCGAGCCCTGTGTCGGGCTCCCTGCTAAGTGGGAAGCCTGTTTCTCCCTCTGCCCCTCCCCCTGCTTGTGCTCTCTCTCTGTCAAATAAATAAATAAAATTTTTAAAAAAAAATGATGCCAAAAGGAAAAACTATTTTTCCATGGGGAGTTTAGGATTTAATCAGAGGTAGGAATAAAACTAAATTAGTAAAGGAAAATAAACTGGAAAATATTTATTTTTGTCTCTCTGTTACCAGCTTATGTTTTTGATTGCCTGTTTCATTTCTTCAAACATACTAAATATTTATCTTAAAAAAATTACATGTTTTCGATAATTGTAGTAAATCTGGTGAATTGAGGCCCAATTATCCTGTTGTTCTGTAACGAGGGCTCTTCCAATGTTTACTCATTAGATTCTCAAAAACTTACTTGAATCAAGAAAGAAGTTAAAATAACACCACTTCCTAGCAAAAATATTGAAAGCAAATAAGATGGCTTTCCAGTCAGAAAAAAACAAAACAAAACAAAAGAAACAAAGCCACAAGTTCACTCCTTATCATCTGAACTTGAACCAATTACTTATTATTATTTTTTTCATCCAAGCTCACCCATCTACAACTTCTAGATGGTAATACCTATTTCAGAGAATTCCTGTGACAATTAATGAATAATTCATTGAAAATAGCATAATAACTGACATGCTAAAGTATTCTAAAAATGGTGTGAGTAATATATAGATATAGATATTTCTACATATATATTTATTTATATATGGTATTTATATATATTTATACATATGTATGTATGTATATATACGTGTGTGTGTGTGTGTGTGTGTGTGTGTGTGATTCCTGAATTGGGGAGCAACGCATGCAAATCTCATATTTGCAAGTAAAATCACCAAAAGATTTTTCCTTCCTGTCCACCAACCTGACATCTCGTCTATAGACTAGGAAATCAGGTATACAAATAACGCTACACTTAAAACTGGGCTCTAACTCTATAACTAACAACAAACCCTCTTAGAAACCACATCTAATGTTTTGGACCAATAACAGTAGGAGAAATGAAATGCCTTTGTTCTTGCCATTACCTTTTTTTATTAAATAAATTACATATCTTCTAAAGAAAAAATAGAAATGTACTGTTTACACAACTGCTAATGAATTTGTGTGGAGTGGTTTAATCCTCCACATTAAATTATTAAAATAATTTAATGCAGAGCATGGGTAGAGTATACCACTGGTTTCTGAATGATGTTCTAGTTGTGGTCTAAGCATTAGAAATTGTGTAGTTTTTGTTGTTTGAAATTAAAGCTTTCTTTCTTTTCTTTTCTTTTTTTTTTTTTAAGATTTTATTTATTTATTTGACAGAGAGAACCACAGCCTGAGAGGGAACACAAGCAGGAGGAGTGAGAGAGGAGAAAGTGGGCTTCCCGCAGAGCAGGGAGTCCAATGCAGGGCTCGATCCCAGGACTCTGGGATCATGACCTAAGCCGAAGGCAGTCGCTTAATAACTGAGCCACCCAGGTGCCCCTAGAGCTTTCTTCTTCCCCAAAGTACTAAAAGGAAAAATGACTCCATTTTTAACCCTTTCAGTAAACCAATTTGACATGCAGAAGAAATAATTCTGGATATGTTACTTCACCAAAATAGCATAGGAAGAAGTTCCTACTTGGGAATCTACTTTGTATGATGCACTCCACTGACTCCAAAGACCATTTCTCAGAATCTCAAGGGCAGGTCTCTTCTTTTTATTGGAATCAAAGGTTTCATCTACAAAGAAGAAAATATGAAGAATGACAGCATCTTTCCATTTGTCATGCTCAGTTACAATCACACTGAATGATTCATGTAACAGAATCTGGCACATCATATATCAATTTTTTTTTTGTCCGAAGGCTTGCAAGATATCTCACTTTTATGAGATAATATGGAAACTGAACTTTTCTAAGTAAAATGCTATTTCAAGTTCATATACCGGTTGTATGTGTTACTAATATGAAATTCACTCTGGCTATCTGCTAATTTGCCCCCCTTTCTTCTATAGAAGCTAAAATTCTATTTGGCTCCAAGTAAGTTTTTCTGTGTCCCGTTAATTGTCTACAGTGAGATAAACCAGAAAATCAAATAGTTCTGTGGTATTTTTTCTTAATATCATGTATTTCACAATCACTCAATAGACACATGCTGACCGTGCTATAGGACTCATTCTCAAACTCCTTAGAGAATATCTTGACAGACCCTACTAGGTGTCTAGTGGTATTCAAGTACACATGCATAAAGACCTAAGCGGTCAAAGTAGAACAAATGCGCGCACATGGCATTCCAGGTAGACATGCACTGTCTTCTTTCTCTCCCTCCACTAATCCTGCAAGTCAATTAAGATAATAACTGATTTTTGGGCGCCTGGGTGGCTCAGTGGGAGCCTCTGCTTTCGGCTCAGGTCATGATCTCAGCATCTTGGGATTGAGGCCTGCATTGGGTTCTCTGCTCAGCAGGGAGCCTGCTTCCTCTTCTCTCTCTGCCTGCTTCTCTGCCTACCTGTGATCTCTCTCTCTGTGTCAAAGAAATAAATGGATTCTTAAAAAAAAAAAAGATAATAACTGATTTTTTCATCTTCCACATAATTACAGTCCCTCTCAAAGCTGGTCTTTATGTTAGTTTTGAATTTTGCTTCTTCGGGAGACAGATCAAGAAGACAACATTTGTGGGGCTCTAAGCTGCTGGTGGTTGCACAATGATTCATGGATGTGTTCTCAGGAAGAGACCCTTTCATCATCAGGGCTTCTATAAAATTTGAGGTTAAAAAAAAATACTGTGTGTGCATGGGCACGTGTGTGCTGCCTGCCGCGTGCCGGTGTGCGTGCGTGTAGGGAGGTGGTGATCTTCTCTCTATTCTTTATTCCACCAGGAACTGAGGCACTATTTCAACCTCTCTCCGTGCTGTACACATCCTTTTGGATTGCTTCCTTTCTAGAACATTTTTCCTTTTCTATGCTCTCCACAGTTTGAGAACAGAAAATGCACCTGTAACAGGTCGAGAGGAATAGGGAGAACACTGACTTCCACATCTGTTGAAGAATGTTTGTGAAGATGGACTTTTGAGATGCCACTGAAGGGACGCAGAGAAGTGAGGTGTGGAGAGTGGCTTTTGCTGGAGTGCTGTGGGATCACTTCACAGCGCTGTGCTTGCAAGGCTGGTCCTCTGAGACTATTGATTTTCTCTTGGCTACTTCTCTTTTCTTTTACACAGAACTTTTAAGACATTTTAGCAAGAGTATGGTTTTATAGGGTATATTTTATTGATGATAAAGTTAGATTCTACACTCAGGCCTTATTCCTAACTATTCAGAGATAATTAATGACTGTCCAGTCTTGAGAACTTGCTGTAACTACTCACCCCTGGAGTTGGGGGATAAAGAAGTCCAGAGGTCAGGCAATAGGACATGTGGGCTGTCCATCTGAAGTTTTCTAATTGAGGAGCAATTCCAACAAAAAAGCTTACCAATTGGGCAGAATGGGACCACATCTGACCAACAAACAATGAGATGAAATATTTCATTGATTTTCTCTAGTCCTGTATCAATACACTGTTGCCAATATTCAATACATGGGATTTCCCTCCTCCAAATAATTTTTGCTCAGTGTGTAAACTTACCTAAATGTATTTGAAGTTTCTGTTTGAAGACATACCTTCATATAAGTAACCACTTTCATATAAATCAACCACTGGGAACTGATAACACATAAAACAAAAATGTTTAAATAATAACATATAGTAGTTATAAGCCTATGGAATTATATTCACATGTATTTATTGAATCATGAAGGGGTAGAATTACAGAAACCCTGATGTATAGCCTCCCTAGCCAAAGTGTGCATCATTGTTGGTGCTAAAAGGTCCATTTGTACTCCAGCTGCCTTGATAAACTGCAGTAGGCAAAACACGTGTCACAGAATCATCTCTTAGATATTGGAAAGAGCACTGACGCGTCATTGGTTTGTATTCTTGGGAGAGCCAAGTCATAATATTTTAAAGGTAAGTCCACATGGCCAACAGACACATGAAAAAGTGGTCAACATCACTCGGCATCAGGGAAATATAAATCAAACCACAGTGAGACACCACCTCACACCAGTCAGAATGGCTAAAATTAACCAGTCAGGAAACAACAGGTATTGGTGAGGATGCAGAGAAAGGGGAACCCTCCTACACTGTTGGTGGGAATGCAAGCTGGTGTAGCCACTCTGGAAAACAGTATGGAGGTTCCTCAAAAAGTTGAAAATAGAGCTATCCTACAACCCAGCAATTGCACTACTGGGTATTTACCCTAAAGATACAAACGTAGTGATCCGAAGGGGCACCTGCACCCCAATGTTTATAGCAGCAATGTCCACAATAGCCAAACTATGGAAAGAACCTAGATGTTCATCAACAGATGAATAAAAATAAAGGCGATGTGGTACACACACACGCACACACACACACACACACACACACACACACACACACACGGAATACTATGCAGCCATCAAAAATAACGAAATCCTGTCATTTACAATGACATGGATGGAACTAGAGGGTATTATACTAAGCTAAATAAGTCAATCAGAGAAAGACAAGTATCATATGATCTCACTGATATTCGGAATTTGAGAAACAAGACAGAGGATCATTGGGGAAGGGAGCGAAAAATGAAACAAGATGAAACCAGAGAGGGAGACAAACCATAAGAGACTCTTAATGTCAGGAAACAAACCGAGGGTTGTTGGAGGGGAGGGGATTGGGAGCAGTGGGGTGGCTGGGTAATGGACATTGGGGAGGGTGTGTGTTATGGTGAGTGCCATGAATTGTGTAAGACTGATGAATCACAGACCAGT
Organism: Spilogale gracilis; assembly: GCA_004023965.1. NCBI lineage: Eukaryota > Metazoa > Chordata > Mammalia > Carnivora > Mephitidae > Spilogale > Spilogale gracilis. Next base: position 227,083 of record PITA01000433.1, on the reverse strand, counting down.
AGCCCTGGAACAAATAATACATTATATGTTAATTAAGATAAATAAGTAAATAAAACATAAATCAATCCCTTCATGTTAACATAGATTTAGCCAACAAAACGCATGCAGGTATCTGTCACTTGTTGCTTTTTGAAAGTTGGCATTAGGGCCACTCTGCCTTTTTTTTTTTTTTAAGAGCTTTTCCTTTATTTTTAGTTTATTTTTTTATTGTGTTCTGGTATCCAATACAGTACGTCATTAGTTTTTTGTTGCAGTGTTCAATGATTGATTAGTTGTGTATAACATCCTGTGCTCATCACATGTGCCCTCCTTAATACCCATCACCTGGTTATCCCCTCCTCCCACTCCCCACCCCTCTGAAACCCTCGGTTTATTTCCCAAAATCAAGAATCCCATTTGGTTTGTCTCCCTTTCTGATTTCTTCCCACAGTTTTCTCTCCATTCCCCTTTGGTTCTCTGTGCTATTCTTTATATTCCACGTAAGACTGAAACTCTATAATAATTGTCTTTCTCTGCTTGACTTATTTCACTCAGTATAACCCCCTCCAGTTCCATCCATGTTGGTGCAAATGGTGGGTACTCATCCTTTCTGATGGCTGAGTACTATTCCATTGTCATTTTGCTTTTATGGAGGACCTATATTAGCACCTGTTTTCGCTAATCAAAAGAAACCTAAAGAGAACTTTTTCTTTCAGGAAAAGAGGTAAAAAGCAAAACCACAGTTCAGTTAGCCCTCATAGAGGCAGCGTGTTCCCTGCACAGTGAGGCTGGCCCCGCTGGGCCCCTCCCCGGGAAAGCCACCCAGCTTCTCAGCACCAAGCCCCTGGAACTGTGAACTGTGTATGTGGGTGTCTGCTTTATAACAGTCAATTTTGTCCATCTGCTAACAAGATGTATCCTAAGATATCAGAAAAGCTTAAGAGGTGATTTTTGGTCTAGGAACGCTCATTGTTTTTTCCATATGCATTAAGGGCAATTGCTTCTTTGCTTTATGCCATTTCAGCTTATGGAGGTTTTCATAGTCATAGTCTCCTTCTGGACAGAGGGGGAAACTGTATAATTGTATTCATCATTCTATACATTTTCTACCCCTACTCTTTGTTGAGCACTGGAGAAAGCCTGAGAGTATGAAAAACAATGCATTTGTCACCTTGCTCTCGAGGTGCTACCTCTTTGAGAAAACTAAACTAGAAAGCCCCAAAAAATAAGTCATGGAGAATGAGATATGACAAAGCTGGATGAGACCACGTGTCAGTGACAGACCTAAAGTAGAGACCTCCCATTCTCCTGTGTGATGCAGGTAAGTGGCCTCACTGTGACTTCCGTCAATCTCGCCGCTCAGTTTCCTGCCTTTGGTCTTTGTAAAGCGGAGGTCACCTTGATGTATTTTTTTCATTATGTTAAAGACACTGGAGCTTGACAGCACAGTCGTTTACAAGAATGAAAATTTGGATTTAAATAAAATGTCCAAAAATATATTATTAATAAAAAAGTATGGAACATCTATCCAAAAGAATGTGCAGCTATTAAAATGATTTTGTAGCTCTCTGTTTACTGGCTTAAAAAGTGTTGATATTCAGTGAAAAAAAGCAGGTCATAGCATTTTTATGAAACTATTACATGAGTAAGATTTTTTTCCTCCACTCTCTGGATGTAAGAAATGCCACATTTTAAAATTCCAGTACTGTTTATAGGTAGCAGGTAATCTGACATCGTCACCAGGGTTGTGTGTGTGTGCTTGTTTTAAAGTAGGATCTTTGCAGGGCCTGGTGTGGGCCTTCTGAGCAGGCATTGCAGTCCTGGGTGCTAAGCCTTGTTCTCTACTGTCTAGGAGGGAGTGAAAGATGCAAACTTGGAAGCTTAAAGCCACACAGATTTATTGTCTCATAGTTCCACAGGTCAGGATTCCAGGGGTTCAAAGAGCTCTACTCCAGGTCCCATAGGACTGAAATCAAGGTTCTCGATGCTCTAGGCTTTTGTCAGGAAGCTTCAGGAGAAAACCTGGTTCCGGACTCATTCAGGTTGTAGGAATGAAGTCCTGGTAGCCTTGCTGGCTGTCAGCTAGGGATCATTCTCCGCTTGGGGAGAGCCACTGCAGCTCCCTGAGCGTCTTCTTGACTGTCTCTGACTCATCTCTTGTGCCCCAGCTCACCTCTGGCTCTCGCCGGAGAAACTCCTCTGCTTTTAAGGGGTCAAGTAATTAGATTGGGCTCCCCTGGATAAGACAGGCTCCTCTCCCTAATTTAATCCATAACCTCAATTACATCTGCAAACCCCCTCACATCCCTACCTTGACAGTGTTTGAATAACCAGGAGTTATTCAAATCTTAGGGGAATCTTAGGGGAACATCTTTTAAAATTTTGCCTGCTGCAAGTACTTTTTTCCCTCAAAACTTGGGAATGGCAGTATTCACACTATTTTCAAAAGGTTAATATGGTATTGATGACCCCCAAAGCTGATACCTAAACATTTGATACATTTTAGATATTCAGAGATATAGTCCCCCCAAATCTACACTTTGAGTAGTTTTGTCTGCAGATATTTCAAAATGGGGTTTTTGAGGTCTCGCATGAATGTCTATGTTCCCTTTTCTGATAAAGTTGAACACAAATGTGTTATTCCCAAATAAAGCACTGTTTCATTGAGTTTGGCCTTCAGAGGATTCAAGGATAAGTACCAGGGTCCAAGGACCTGGTTAATACACAGGTGGCCTGGCTATCACACAGACTTATAGTTCCATAGTCTGAACACCAGTTCAAAGTACAGCTGACTGCTGACTCACTTCTTTGCATTTTTCTCCATCTGAACTGCATTTATCACCATTATTCTGGCCATGATACGCAGTTTTACTATGAACTGGGTTTTTATGGACATAAACTGAATTCAAACATATCACCAGACTAGCTAAATATTAACTCCCCTAGCTTCTTCTCCAGAATAATAAGAAAAAAATACCCATGATTTCCTTGGTCTATCTTTTCAGTGAAGTAACCCAATTTAAGTTCATAAATTTTTTTCTGCTCTGCTATAGGCCACTTCCAAAAGAGTAGGTATTACTGTCTTTAAGGGATAGATAAGTGGGCCCAATTTTGCCATTAGAAATTATAGACACATTCTTCTAAATAGTTGCTCTCTTCCTTAAGAAGGAAAGTTTGGAGGGCCTGGATGGCTCAGTTGGTTGAGCATCTGACTCTGGGTTTTGGCTCCAGTCATGATCTCAGGGTCCTGAGATCCAGCCCCGAGTTGGGCTTCAAGCTCTGCAGAGAGTCTGCTTGAGATTCTCTCTCTGCCCCTCACCTGCTTGTGCTCTTTCTCTCTCTAAAATAAATACATAAATAAATCTTAAAAAAAAAACTACTAGAAGCAGCACCCGGCATACACCAGAAGATGGATGGATAGATAGATAAGATAGATATATAGATAGATAGATAGATAGATAGATAGATAGATAGATAGATAGAGCAGGAGACAACGAAGAACCTAAGAGGTTGGACAATACATTTTGACAAGGAAGCCTAAATGAATTCTGAAGTAGAGAAAAAATGAGTGGATATTATAATTTAGATATATCTTTGGGGAAAATTAGTAAATAAAATTGTAAACATCTGATATTGCAAAGAGTAAATTTTCCTTTTTAAGGGAATTTATGAGAGTAGGAAGTTATGACTCTGGTTCCCATGGAAAGTATACAGAATTCACTTTGTCTTTTATCCACTGTCAAGGGGCATAACTGGTGGGAGCAGAACCTAGCAGAACTAGTATGAGGGACCGCAATGCTAATAGTACATTGTTAACTGCAGTCTTGGTCTAACACATGATAGGCTTTTTTTTGGCCTGAGGATATATATGAATAAGGGTTCTGGAGGAACAGACCCAATAAGGTGTGTTTATATGTAGAACAGATTTATTTTAAGGAATTGACTCAGGTGATTATAGAGGCTGACATGTTCAAAGTCTGCAGGATGAATTGGAAGGCTGAAGACCGGAGAAGAGCCGATATTCCAGTTCAAGTCTTAGTCATGCATTGGCCGAATTCCCTCTTGCTCAAGGAGCTCAGTCTTTTGTTCTATTCAAGCCTTTAACTGTTTAGATGAGACCCACCTACATTTTGTGGGCCAATCTACTTTACTCAAAGTCCACTGATTTAAATGTTAACCTCATCTAAAAACATCCTTATGGAAACATCCAGAATAATGTTTGAGCACTTATCTAGACAGTGTCGTCTAGCTAGGTTGATGTATAAAATTAACCATCACAGGAGATTCTAAGTTTGATATTTTGAATGTGTGGTCTAAATTCTTACCAATTTAGAAAATTTAGTTCATATAGCTGTAAAAATAATGTTGATGCTACCTTTACGTCTAGGTTTAGATTACTTAGCCTAGTACACAAGTATACGTAAGTCATTTCAAATCCATTATAATTACTAATAACTATTATTCCCAAGTACCTATTATATGCCAGGAACTTCACAGAGGGTTTTATAACCTACACAATAGATTATTCCCACTTCATAGGTGAACAGTTTGGAAGTAATTGATTGACCATGTAAAGAAGAGTTGAGCAGCAAAGATGAAACCTGAAGTCAATCTTGTCTCCTGAAATCTTACTTTCATGCCATGTCACTCTGCCTTCCACACCATGAGCACTACCTAGAAACCCATCACCTTTATCTGTTTGGGCAATCTGCAAATTGGCTCTTAACATCATAGCTAAAAAAAGTCAGGAACATCAGATATTTTTTATTATAACTTAAACGTAATTAATATGGTCAATGGAAATTGAAATGTTTAAGGAAATATTTCAAGAGCCTGATTATTATGCAATAGTCTTTAATTATTAGCTGAAAATAGGATATATTTTAGCATACTCAGATGGCTTTTATCTAATTAATATGAATAGCATCACCGCCAACATTTCTTGAGTAATTGTGTATATTCTACATAAATGGTTGCAGCAAAGGAGCTGTCAGAACAGCAAAGTGATTTTCTCTTGTGTTGGCAGCAGCACATCTAATTTAAGTCTCAGTATAGGCTGGCTGGGCAACTGCCTTGCTGAAATTCCATTAAAGTCGGTGCTCTATATCTGCCTCTTTGTGTTCATTGGCAAGGACCCTACGAGAGCTCCCAAGGAAATCTGAGTAGTCCTATAATTTATTTGTTCATTTTATCCATTTATGAAAGGAAACAAGAGCACCAGCCATTTGGGAAAGGATTTACATAATTTAATTAAATGTGATCACTGCTTTCCTATCTCAATATGCTGATGCAGTTGATAACATCGCAAATGTTTTTTAGTCCTTGTCTCCAATCTACCTTGAAGTCCCCAGGCACATGTGAAGGGAGTGGGGGTGAGGTGGGGGATTAGAAGTCAGCCGCCATTCTACCAAAATCAATACATTCTTACATTATCCATCCGTTGTGACTGGGAAATTTAACAGGCACTACTGGTTACCAACCCAGTAGGCTTTCCTCCTTCCTGCTGGTCAGGTCCTGACTTTCCATTGTAACTCAGGTATAGAAGTTGATTTGCCTAAGTGAACTATACTAATTTCATTACCTTTTCTCCCTGGTAGGTTTAGGGAGGGGAACATGAGGACATCTTCTGAAATGTAAGAAGTTGTAAGAAGGTGGCTGAAGGACTGTGGGTAAAAGATTTATTGTTTTTTAAAAAGGATACACAGGAAGAGATGTGTCCCTCTTTCCCAATGAATCTTGTGATGTCTGCACAGATGAGATGCTTGGAGCAGTGGTGACCACTTGGTGATCAAGAGAGAGATTACCGTGAATAATTGGCATACCATAGAGATTACAGCAAAAAGAGATCCAGAGCTCTTGATATTCAAATGAACTGCTGGGATTATTCAGTCCTGGAGCTGCCCCCCCATCTTATTAATCGAGATAAAAATGTTTTCTAATTTACTAACCTGTCAGGTGGAGGTTTTCTGTGACTTTTCATTGACTGCATCCTTACTGATGTGATTGACCCTTTGGATTCCTCTTGGTGGCTGTGTCCTTTCTTTGGAGGATGTGTGCCTTATTTACTCAGTTTTTCTGTCTGTGACCTTCCCCCTGAGTATTGGTGAGTCATGCACAGAGTCTCTCATTGCTACAGAGGCATGTGTTGTGGAGGATGTGTTACATGAAAGGCAGGTTCGTGCTACACTGTGGGATTGCTGCCCATGAGTGTGCCAGTAGTGGTGTGTGCAGAGTACCAGCCAAGTACAGTTATGGATGAACTCAGGGATGAACCATACCACCAACTTCCTCTCTAACACACACGCACACACACACACACGCGTGCGCACACACACACGTATGTGTGAGTATGTACTCACAGGGAGGGGAAAATACCCTCAAAGAACCTAAATGCTCAGTTGGAACATATGGCTGAAGACAGTCACCACCTTATACGTGTTGGAGGGAGGGGGAATTGGTGGCGTTGGTTAATTCAGGAAATATGGCCAGAATATCACCTTTATTGTAGCTAAAGAGCAGGATGAAGGGTCTAGCTTTATGTTTACGAACCAAATGGAATTAATGCTAAACTCGAGAATCAGACAACTTATCCCACTTGGTGCAGGGAGGCTTATAGCATGAAGGAACAAAAGAAGACTTATGATTTTGGTGAGCAGGCTCACTCCCAAGATTGAAGAAGGACTGAGCTGAGCACACTACTAAGGACTGAACTGTGTTGCCCTCTCCCAAGTTCATACGTTGATTCCCTAACTCCCAATGGAATGGTCTGTGGAGATAGGGCATTGGGAAGTAATTAAGTTCAGATAAAGTCATGAAAGATGGGTGGGGGGATCATTTTCTAGGGGGAGACAAAAAAGGGTTTGTTCCCATGTAAAAACATAGCAAGAATGATTGCATCTGCCAGTCAGAGTTCTCTCCAGGAACCAAATAGGCCGTCACCTTAACCTTGAACTTCACATCCTCCAGAACTATGAGAAATGAATGTCTGTTACTTAAACCGTCCGGTCTACAGTATTTTATTATAGCGGTCCCAGCTGACTAATCAACATCCCAGTTATTCTTTCCAGACTTACCAACCATATAAGGACCTTCTTAAAGAGTAAATAGGTGGAGAAAGCCCAAAGGTTATATTAGTTTGACCTCTCTTCAGAAGAAGGACATTTCAGGAGTGGAAAAGACACACCCATTTTTTAAATTATATTTCTCTTCTCCCTCTAGATGTGACTCTCTGTAGGAGCATGCACAGCAGTTGATGGGTGGGTGAAGGGAGTGATGATCTCGCCATAGTTCTGTAATTCTGTAGCAGGTTCTCCTTTTGGATGTTTGTTTTCTTTCTGCCTTAGAGAAAATGGCCCATTGGTAGGTAAAAGAGGATGGTGATGGTCTGATGCACCCCTGTAGAGAAGGAGGGATATAGAAGGAAGGCCCCGTCTGGTGTCCCTGGTGACTTAGTGTCATGTAGATACATAAGGGTTTAGACATATGAAGTATCACTCTGTGATTTTGTACTTAGAAAGTTGACACTCAGATGGGTGAGTAATAGTGTGATGACCCAGGTTATTCATGGTGGAGTTGGGGCTTCCTGGTCACCCTCATCCAGGAGTCAAAAATATATACTTCACCTTTGACCTAGTGGGCAATCTGACGATTATAGTTTGAACTCTTTGAAACTGCCAACCTCGGGAATGAAATTTACTAAGCATGAAATGTATGTTGTTTCTTCCACTGTCCTGAGCTTATTGCTAACTGTCCTTTCATCTTTAATTAAAGAATTAATGTGAACTTTCTTGTTTGTCAGCAGACTTATATGCAGAAGTAGTTTGTATCTTTGGTTTGAAGCTTGTCTAGATTTCTTAAATGTTGTGAAAGTTCTTCACGTGGTACATCCCGAGTGAAGTGGGGAACAAGAGAAACCCACATTTCTGTTTTCATCTTAAAAATGTAAGTATAAACAGAATTTTGCCAAGGTCATTTACCTCTGAGGAGGTGACTGGGTTAGTCAAGGGTAGTGGCAGAGGAGAACTCATAGTTTTTACTTTATACACTTCTATCTAAAGGTTTTTTGAGCTTTGTTATGTATGATTGGTTCTTCAGGAAAAAAGCTACACTTTTGAGAAACAGGCTTTGGTATACATGGAGATTTGAATAATCATCTTTTATTCTATTTTAGAAAGTTATTGGTTGTTAAGGAAAGCATCCATCTGAGGAAAAGTTTAGACACAAAAGCCAAACAGATCCGTTTCTAACTTCTGATTCTGCCTTTCAGTTTATAAGAGGTTCTGCAAGCTACTGGATTTCTTTTTTACCACACAGATGAAATAACGGTAATAAAGCACTGTCCAACTTTTGTACTGATGGAAAGGAATATATTTGTCATGCCTGTCACAATGTAGACCGTAATGAAGTGCTGGTGATGTGACGAGGGGCCAGATCCCAGGTCACCACACGTGGAGGCTGATGGATATCCCTATTGACAGGGCTGTCCCAGTGTACTCATTCTCCACCTCTCTAAGAATCATTAGCACCCCCTTTTCATTCTCAAATCATTTGAACTGGATGATAGGTTACATGGTCACCCTATTTTGAGCCATTGAGGCATTTGGACTTCATGCCAAAACTTCCAGAGAGCTTCTGAGGGAGAAGAATACGCTCCAGAGTTAGTAGTGTTTCTGAAATTTTCAGCAACCAAAGGGAATGTCTGCATGGGTAGTTCCATCTGCATGTTTCAAGAGCAGACAGTGGTGTATGCATAGAGGAAAGAGACTCAGATGGCCAAAGGAAGCACTGAAAGATGAATCTGGTGATGGAAGGAGACAGGTATGAAATGAGGCCACTCAGGAGCTAAGCTTTGTACAGATGCCTGCCACGCTTCTGATGCTGGTTTGTTTACTTTTTAAATTTCAGTACTGACAAGTATAAAACTGTTTGAATATTCCCATGAATTCAGATTAAATTGGATTCACTAGGTAATACAGTGTTATTATTAGAGACTGACTCATTCACTCTGAAACCATTATCTGATACATTTCAGAAATAAACATTTAGTGGATGTGCCACTTTTCCTGTGTTTATTTGCTGCATGGACCACAAACATCAAAAGGTCATATGGCATATGAATCAGAGGATAGGACCATCCCTAGGCACATAGGCAGACATGCAAAGGCACCCCCAGGTAAAAGTTTAGACTTACAGAGAATCTCAGGGGCAGACGTTATTAGCAAGTTCCTCTCCATTTTCTGAAGCAGGGTATACTCTGTGAAAGGTGGGCAGGTATTCATTGGTGGAGGAATACAGAGCCAGATCAAGTTCCATTTTTGTTCCAGTTGTTCTTAATCAGGGGTATATCAACATTGCCTGGGTGTGTGTGTGTATATATATATATGTATATGTATATATATTTCAAAAATATATATATGTGCTAGAGCACCCCACAAGACCTACTAGATTAGAATAGGTGGTTAGAGGGGTAATGAATCTTGAAAACCTTCCCAGTGAATCTGTTGTGGACTCTGGACTAAAAACTAATGATCTAGGCCTGCGGTTCTTAAACTTCCGTGTGAATCCAAATGACCTGAAAGTCTTGGCAAGACCCAGATTTCTAGGCCCTACTGCTAAGGCTTCTGATTCATCTGTTTAAAGTAGGGCTTGAAAATACCGATTTCGACCAGCCTCCAGGTAAAGCTCTCCACCCTCTGTCAACCACTCCTGTAAGCTCTTCTTCATCCCCATCCTCACTGCTTTATTTCAAGAGGTCTTAATTCTTTCTCACCTAGACTATTACTTTAGTAGTATTGGTACTTGCTTTTACCCCAGTTGTTGCTAAAGTACTCTTTCTAAATAAAAATCGTATCATGACTCAATGCCTTGAAGTGTTTTTACAGCTCCCCATTTAATCAAGTCTAAAATGTCATTTGCTTAACAACACTCTCTTCCCTGCTACCATACCAACCTCATCTCCCACCGTCCAGCCATGCCCTGGTGCTGGCCTTCAAAGAAGGCCAGCCTCTCCCAGATGAGAGTGCTTTTATCATTGCTGTTGCAGTGCAGTTAGCAGCACAGACTTGCAGAATTCCTCTTCCTATGTATCCACTTCCAGCTTGTGTCCTGGGGCAAGTTCTTTTTATTTATGTGGATTTCCTCATTTGCAAAGTGTGGTTGACAGCATAGTGCCTACCTCTTAGAACAATATGAAAATCAAGTACATTAATATATATATGATATACATGTGTATACACACACACACACATACACACACACACACACACACACACCTCATTTGGAAAGGTGCCCAGCAAGTAGTAGACATTAAAGGTCTCTTTAAAACCATCTCTTTGAGAGAATCTCCCACTCATCTTTGAATACCAGTTTGCATAACACTTCCTTTGAGGAGACAGTCCTGTGTGCTCTATATAAAGTGTTTCCTTCCTTGATCATTTATAGTATTTAATTCATGTTTCCTAGCACTTAGCAATTCTTCTTTCCATTCATCCATAAGCTTCTAAAGAGAGATTTTTGTTGCATTCTTTGATGATATTGTTCTTCTTGAATACTAGTCATAGTGCTTTGGGTTGAATGGTCACTTTGATGAACAACCAAGTGGAGACCCTGAGCATGGGGTCCTGGGCTCTCTGGGACACAGGAATGATGATTATGAAACAAGAAAAAACCTGGTGCCTGAAACAAGGGAGCCATGGCAACGGGAAAGAGAAGCTGGCAGTAAGTTGCCTGTTCTTTTGTTTCTCCAGGTCACACACGGGCCATTCGTGAAGTCTACCATTCATTTTTTTTTTCTCAGAAAAATTTAAGAAGGTAAAGTCTTAAAGAGGTGAAGAATCAGAAATAGTTGGTGTTTTTGCTTAGGGAATTAAAATAAGAGAGATTTGGAGAAGTTTTATATTGACGCATAAGATATAATAGTAAATGCACTAATGGAAGGCGTGATACATTTTTGCAAGGTGTACACATCCATGTAACTCAGACCAAGATATAAGCATTACTACTACCACCTCAAAAGCCTCTTTTATGGCCACTCCCAGTCATTCTCCTTAAAAAACACAATTGATTTTATTTCTATAACCATTTTGTGTTGTATGGACATGAAATTATACCACAGATATCTTGTGTCTTGGGTCTTTGGCTCATCATTTTGTCTGAGAGATTTAGCCATATTGAGTGAAGCAATGGTTTATTTTTTTCATTGGTGTATAGTTTCTGTTATTAGAGTATACCATGATTTATTTAGATATTGTACTGTTGATGGACATTTGTGTCATTTATAGTTTGGGGCATTTACAAATACTGCTGTGGAAGTTCTTATAACAAGTCCAGTAGGCAGATTGTTTGGGCATAGTGTGGCAAATGGACCCCGAGTTTACCCCCAGTGATCTCTGCCTCCTGATATGCATGTCTTTGTGTTAGCTCCAGCACTTCCACAATGAGGATAGGCCCTATAATTTGCTTCTAACCAATATAATATGGCCAGGGTTATGAGATGTCACTCCACTGATTAGGTTACATTATGTGCTAAAGGTGATATGTAACTCCTGTGATTATGTCATGAGCAGGTTCTACTTGTTGGCTTAATGAAGTGAGCAACTATGTTGAGAAAAACGCCCCCTAGCAAGGAACTATGAACCTATGCACGGCCTCTGAGACTTGAGGCTAGTTTTCAGGAAAAAAATAAAGGCAAAACCTGGGATCCTTGGTCATGTAGTCACAAGGAAACACATTTTTCAAAAAACCTGAATGAGCTTGGAAGTAGATTCTTTCCCAGTTGAACTACCAGATGAGTAGAGTCCTGATGATAATTTTGAGTGCAACCTTATGAGACCCTGAACCAAAGATTCAGTGAAGTTGTTTTCAGATTCCTGATCTTAAAAGTGTAAAATCATAAATGCGTGTAGTTTTATGCTGCTAAGTTTGTTGCAATAAAGAACTAGTGTGCTAAGTTTGTGGCAGTAAAAAACTAGTATGCACATTCCCTATGTTAGTAGGTAATGTCAAATTATTTCTAATGTGGTTTTATCAATATACACTAGTAGTTAATGAGTTTAAGTTGCTTCACATTTTTGCCAATATTCGATACTCTCAGGATCACTTTTAATTTTAGCCATTCTAACGAGTGTGGATTCAATTTGCATTTCCCTGACTAGCATTGTTAAGCATCTTTTTATATGCTTATTGGCTAACTGTATATCTTCTTTTGAGAAGTACTTGTTCAACTCTTTTGCCAATCAATTTCTTACTGATGCATTATTTATACAGTCTAGATGTGAGTCTTTCTTCACGTATGTGTATTATAAAGATGTTCTCCCACTCTGACATACCCTTTCATTTTCAATTGGTGCCTTAATGAACAGATGCCATGATTTTAGCTTAGTAATCATCTACTTATGATTACTGTTTAGAGTCTAATCAATATTACTTATAGTGTTCTTACTGCCCTATTTAATTTTTATTTTATTTTAAAATTATTTTTAATAATAATTTATTTTATTTTTTCAGTGTTCCGAGATTCATTCTTTATACCCCATACCCAGTGTACATTTCATGCCCTGAATACCCACTACCAGACTCACCCACCCCCCACATCCCTTCCTTTCAAAACCCTCAGTTCATTTCTCAGAGTTTCTCATGCTTCATCTCCCTCTCTAATTTACCCCAGTTCACATGTCCTTTCCTTCTTCCACTGTCCCCCATATTACTCCTTATGCTCCACAAGTGAGTGAAACCATATGATAATTGACTCTCTCTGCTTGGCTTATTTCATTTAGCATAATCTCCTCCAATCTGGACCATGTTGCTACAAAAGTTGGGTATTCATCCTTTCTAATGGAGGTGTAATATTCCATTGTCTTTCAATATAAACTTTATATTTTATTTTGGCCTCTATAGAGAGCTTAATAATTCATTCTTGGTTAACGTGATTCCACTTTTTGATGGGAAAAAATGAAACTGATGAATTTTCAGTACTATATAAAAGTTACTGGAGTATACTCAGCACTGGACTATTAATTGAACTGTGATTCAGTTGATCTGGTTCTGATTCTTGTACCATTAACTACTTATGTGGCTATCAGCAAATGAAAGTCTCCATTTTCTTACTTTTCAAATAAAATTGTTGGACTGGTCGAAAAGACCTTTTCTCTTTCAATTATGATTCCATGATCCTGGTCAAAAATGCTCTGCTGAGGCGGCGCCTGGGTGGCTCAGTTGGTTGAGCCACTGCCTTCGGCTCAGGTCGTGATCCCGGAGACCCGGGATCGAGCCCCACATCGGGCTTCCTGCTCGGCGGGAGGCCTGCTTCTCCCTCTCTCACTCCCCCTGCTTGTGTTCCCTCTCTGGCTGTGTTTCTCTCTGTCAAGTAAATAAATAGAATCTTAAAAAAAAAAAAAAAATGCTCTGCTGAGCAAGAGAAGGAAAAATGAAAGGAAAAAAGTTTATATGTCATTACATAAATGTCGTATGTGTCAGTCAATATAATTCTAAAATCACATGGTTGCATGTAACTACACCTATAGTTCACAAAGATGTTACATAGGAATGGAATACATTTCTTTTTGCTATGATATGTACTTTTATGAATGCATTTAAGCTGTCACAGGTTCGTTTAATAGAGTTAATTAGGTTTTTCTGCACTTTGGAAAATGATTTTTCCTTTTATTATTGAATGGACTTGGCAAAGAAATCTGTGTATTCACTTGACGCTAGTCCTTATTAGGTCACTTTATAGTGCTGTGCTTCAAGAGGCTCTGTATTCAAATGCCAGCTATGTAGACTGGGAAAGATATTTGACCATCTTTATCTCAGTTTTCTCAGCTGTGAAATGTCCATAGTAGTAACACTTAAAGTGAGTGTGAAGATTAAGTGGAATGATCCACATAAAGCACTTAACAAGGAGTCAGGTACATACTAATAGTTTACTAAATATTAATTTATCATCATTTACTTCCTAGAAGGTGGGGTAATAATGCAAGTGAGGCTTGAAAAAGCTACCTAGTTGATTTTCCATGACCATCTCATTCTTTCAACTTCAATGGCTCTTTACTAGTTTGTATTGTAAAACCCACAGATTTATAGAATAAGTTTGAATGGGTTAGCACTGTCCAGAGAAACAACTTTTCTTCCTCATGATGGTGAATTACACTTTCTTTCCATTTATTTTAGTTGACTACTGCTATGTACCAAAATACCCCAGGTCTAGGTGTCCTAAAGCAACAATTTGTACCTCACAGTTTCTGTTGATAATAATGCAGCTTAGTCAATTCTTGTGGCTTCGAGTCTGTGGTAAGGCTATAATCATAATAAAATGACAACAGTCATTTGCATGCTCAGTTAGGGTGGACCCTCTACCCAAGCCTACTGACATGACTGTTGGCAGGCCTCACTCAGATCATTACTGATTGTTGACCAGAAAACCATTCCTGGACATGTGGGCATCTCTACAGCAGTATTCACAACATGGCAGTTTGCTTCCTTTAATGTAGGGACAGAGAGAGAAAGAGATGGAAGTCACAGTCCTCTGTTACCTCGTCTTAGAAGTGACATCCTATCACTTTTATCATATTCTGTCATTTAAAAGGAGGTCACTATGTTCAGCCCACACTGAAGGGTGGGGATTACACAAGGTCATAGATACTAGGAGTGGGGATCATTGGGGGACATCTTCAAAACTGCCTACTACACCACAAGAATGAAATTCAGATCCTTAAAAAAAGATGTTTAGTCTTCCAGTCAATGTGGTCAGGGGAAGTAAAGTAGCAAAGTGTGTACAAAATAGAATTTTTTTTACATGTGTATGCACATGATATTCATCAACTTCATGTATTCAATATTTTTATCATATTGAAGATTTGGAAGAAGTAATGTAACCTCCCCCACCCCCAAAAAACTCCCCCCAAACCCCTTTGTTTAAATCCAAACTACTTTGTTGAAGATAATTTGACCATAGAGTTGAGGGTCCATATCTGGATTCTACTCTGTTCCACTGGTCTATGTGTCTGCTTTTGTGACAGTACCATGCTGTCTTGGTGATCACAGCTTTGTAATAAAGCTTGAAATTAGGTAACATGATGTCCCAGCTTTGTTTTTCTTTTTCAACATTTCCTTAGCAATTCAAGGTCTTTTCTGACTCCATACAAATTTTAGGAATGTTTGTTCCAGCACTTTGAAAAACGCTGGTGGAATTTTGATCGGGATGACATTGAAAGTATAGATTGCTCTGGGCAATATAGACATTTTAACAATGTTTATTTTTCCAATCCATGAGCATGGAATGCTCTTCCATCTTTTTATGTCTTCTTTAATATCTTTCATGAGTGTTCTGTAGTTCCTCAAGTACAAATCCTTTACCTCTTTGGTCAGCTTTATTCCAAGGTATCTTATGATTTTTGGTGCTATAGTAAATGGAGTCAATTCGCTAATTTCCCTTTCTATATTTTCATTGTTAGTATATAAGAAAGTAACTGATTTCTGCGCATTGATTTTGTATCCTGCCACACCACTGAATTGCTGCATGAGTTCTAGTAGTTTGGGGGTGGAGTCTCAACTATGTATAAAAGAATGAAACTCGAACATTTTCTTATACGATACACAAAGATAAACTCAAATTGGATGAAAGACCAAAACATGAGGCAGGAGTCTACCAAAATTCTAGAAGAGAACATAGGCAGTAACATCTTTGAGATCAGCCACAACAGCTTCTTCCAAGACACATCTCCAAAGGCAAAGGCAACAAAAATGAAAATGAACTTTTGGGACTTTGTCAACAAAAAAACTTCTGCACAGCAAAGGAAACAGTCAACAAAACAAAGAGGCAGCCCATGGAATGGAGAAGATATTCGCAAATGACACTACAGACAAAGGGCTGATACCAAAGATCTATAAAGAACTCCTCAAACTCAACACCCCAAAAAAGATAATCACATCAGAAAATGGGCAGAAGACATGAACAGACACTTCTTCATGGAAGACATACAAATGGCTAACAGACACATGAAAAAATGTTCATCATTAGCCATCGGATAAATTCAAAACAAAACCACATTGAGATACCACCTTACACCAGGTAAAATGGCAAAAATTAACAGGACAGGAAACAACAGTGTTGCAGAGGCTGTGGAGAAAGGGGAATGCTCTTACACTGTTGATGGGAATGCAAGCTGGTGCAGCCGCTTTGGAAAACAGTGTGGAGATTCCTCAAGTTATTAAAAATAGAGCTACCCTATGACCCTGCAATTGCATTACTGGGTATTTACCCCAAAGATACAGATGTAGTGAAAAGAAGAGCCATATGTACCCCAGTGTTCATAGCAGCAATGTCCACAATCGCCTAATTGGAAAGAGCCAAGTTGCCCTTCAACAGATGAATGGATAAAGAAGATATGGTCCATATATTCAATGGAATATTACACCTCCATTAGGAAGGATGAATACCCAACTTTTTGTATCAACATGGACAGAACTGGAGGAGATTATGCTGAGTAACATAAGCCAAGCAGAGAAAGTCAATTATCATATGGTTTCACTTACTTGTGGAGCTTAAGGATTAATATGGGGGACATTAGGATTAGGGAAGGAAAAGCGAATTGGGGTAAATCAGAGGGGGAGATGAAGCATGAGAGACTATGGACTCTGAGAAATGAACTGAGGGTTTTGGAAGGGAGGGGTGTGGGGAGATGGGTGAGCGTGGTGGTGGGTATTAAGGAGGGCACGTATTGCCTGGAGCACTGAGTGGGTTGCATGAACAATGAATCTTGGAATAGAAAAAATAAAATATATATTTTAAAAAAAGGGGATGAGTGTTATGGAGGCAGTGGTGTATTAGTCAATGTTAATAGTACTGATTGTCCACTAAAACAACAACAGCAACAACAACAACAAGAACAACAACAACAACAACATAGCTCTGATTTTTAGTGTTTACACTTGGTGATGTAAATGTCCCTACAGTGGGTAATGATGTCAACATGAAATAAAAGTGCAAATTCCCTGAAGATTAAAAAATAAATAAATCCAAAGCCTAACAGATTGTTCATTAATAGGATTATTATTTTTTAAAAATAAATAAATAGTTTTTTCTAGATGACTTTAAGCTATGGAAAAGATGTAGATGCTGGGCTCTAAGATCCCCAAGGTTAGGAGGGTAGGACAGTATATTGCCACAGCTGGGCAATTCAAGATTGCAACAACTTTCTATTGATCTAGGAAACAGAATTGTCTCTGAAAAACAGAAGAACTGATTAAAATTTCTGTCTCTATGATTACTTACAGCATCTGCTTTGTGCCCTGAGGTCCTCCTTTATTCACAATCTGTCGAGAGTTTCAAAGATTTCTTTTTGCACCTGGTATCAGATGAATCTGTGACTCTCATTAGAGAAAATGTTAGAGTTAATTTATTCCTCAGAAAAGCAAAGACACCTATGCTCCATAGAGGTAGCTAACACTGAAAAAGGAGCTCAGACTTTCCTGTTCTTTTGTTCTCTCTTTGTATAAGGCAAATAACATGGGGAGTTAAGAGTATAGGCATATTTAATTCAAATTAATCAAAGTATGCTTAATAACAGAGAATTAACATGCAGACAAATAAGGCCCTTTAACAGAAGTTTAACTGCTAAGCTTTGTTCTTTCTTGTGCTTTGGTACCCAAAAGAGTAGTTGAGAACAAATCAATCTTTCTGGATGGTCGTTATCTTCTAATGTTGCAACTCCAAGAATAATTTGGACTGTAGAACACTGGGAATATTGAAATCTAGACTCTTTCTATAAAAATGCACATATTCACACACATGCAGAATTTGACGCATTTTAGAGATTCCACAGACGCATCTTAGTTTATACATGGATGTACAAATAAGAAACACTGCTGGGATGGAAAATGGAAATTTATTTAATTTATTCACTTGAAAATCTATTTATTTATGTTACCAAATTATATATATTATATTCCTGATGTACATGCTATATTTATTAATTTTATATATTTATATATTATTTATAATTATTTCATTTGCTTATTTATTTAAATGTATTAATCAGAAGAGATTTGCTGGAAGAAATGTATGTTTTAGGAGAGCTTTTGACATTTCCTTGAGAGATTTCAAGTGCTCTTTTAAAAAAAAAAATTTTATTTATTTCAGAGAGAAAGAAAGTAGGAATTGGGAGAAGGGGCAGAAACAGAAGGAGAAGCAGGCTCCCACTGAGCAGGGAGTCCAACTCTGGGTTCTGTACCAGAATCCCAAAACCAATATCATGACATGAGTTGAAGGCAGATGCTTAATTGATTGAGCCACCCAGGTGTCCCAATAGAGACCTCAGGGCTCCTACATGAGTAAGTGCTCTTACAGTGTTGTGGAGTAAAGGAGGTATTTCTGCTGTAGTAGTTCTCAAGCTTTTGAATAAAAGAGAATAACCTGAGAAGCTTGTTAAATGTGTATGTTCCAAAGGACAACATAGGGAATACAGTCAATAATATCGTAACTTTATATAGTGGCAGTTGGCAACTAGACGTGGTGATCATTTCATAATGTATATAAAGGTCGAATCCCTATGTTGTACCCCCAAAACTGTTATAATATTGTATATGAGCTATATTTCTTTCTTTTTTTAGTTTTTATTTAAATTCCAGTTAGCACACCAGGGATACCATTTAGTGTTTCAACACCAGCATATGACTTCCAGTGCTCATCACAACTATATTTCAATTTTTTAAAAAAAATGTTAATTCCTGGGCCCCACCACCAATATTGACTCAGCAGATCCTAGGTGAAGCTCCAGAATGGGAGTTAAAAGAAGCACACAGGAGTTACTAATCCAGGTGGCCCAGGAACAAGCTTGGAGCAGCTGCCACTGAACTAAATACCAGACTTTCTCTTCCACTTGGATGAGTGGGACTTGTGTGTCAATATGCCCTGTCTCCCACAAGCTTTCTGGAAGTTTCCTATACTCCATAGGAAATACATCTCAGAAAAGCCCAGCGTAGCTGGAAACATTAAAAAAAAAAGGGGGGGAACAAATAAAGAATACAAGTCTTGGGATCTGTTCCCAATTTGGCTTACTAATACTACACTCTATAGAATTGAACAGAATCTCCTTCCAATACACAGTAAGACTCCTACCACAGAGAAGCCGTGAGACATCTCAGGACTGACTTTCCCAAGTGACACAGAGTGTGGTGTACCAACCTGGCTCTGTTTTTATGATCCAGTTGAGTAATCTGAAAAGTCTCCCCAGTTCCCCAAGGGGTGAGTCAAGAGACCAAGAGTGGGGCTAGGGTAGAAATGACTGTCCCTGGAGATGGAAAGCAGGGCAAGAGTTTCACCCAAGATATCCTTGGCTCTGAGATGATTTTCGCGTATTTTATTAATTATAATATTAATAATATGGGGTTTTTTCCCTCTTCAAGAGTCTCAATTTTTAAAAGACACTCAAATCAAAGCTGACTCGGTCTCTCTTTCTGTCTTTCACACACATACACACATGCAGAGACTCACACCCATGCAGAGACACACACACCGCAGAAATAGGAGTCAAAGTCAGACAGGATTTACTGCTTACATTTGACCTGGTGCCTGCAAAAGTACACACACTTTTTATAAGAAAATTGGCCTCTAGGGGAGGAGATTGAAGCTGGTGGGCTGCTTTTAAAAGTGCTAACTTGAAGAGCTAGGACAGCGGAAGTCAAAATGAGACTTCATAGCTGAGGCACACAGCTTTAAATAGCACTAGTTTTGGGGCGCCTGGGTGGCTCAGTTGGTTGGGTGACTGCCTTCGGCTCAGGTCATGATCCCGAATCAAGCCCCACATCGGGCTCTCTTCTTGGCGGGAGGCCTGCTTCTCCCTCTGTCAATCCCCCTGCTTGTGTTCCCTCTCTAGCTGTTTTCTCTCTGTCAAATAAATAAATTAAAATCAAAAAAAAATTTAAAAAAACTGTATTATTTAAATTTTTTTTTCATTTATATGAAGTTGTTTTTTTTTTTAATTAGAGAAAAGCCTCCTGAAAATATCTAAAATAGTAGACATGTCTCTAGGGAATACTCAAGCATGACCATAGCTATGTTGGACAAAAGAGGCAATAATACTCACTTAGCAAAGCATTTGAAACTGGATGGGGGTTTCTGCATAATCCTGATCCTGAACACATGGGATGATTTTGAGTACCCTCATCTAATCCCTGAGCCCCAAATTTTTATGTTATGTTGTAGGTAGAATGCCACATTTTTTTTCAGGCCACACCATAACAAATTGATTTTATAGACACAATGTTCTTCAGACCCCTTTGTGCTTTTCCAGTCTTTGAAGGTCAGTATGGATCTCTGTAGGGCTATATATGGTGGTTGCGAGTGGAGGGGACACAAAACAAATTGGCTCCAACCCCAGGAAAGCCAGATTTGTTCAAGCATCGACAATACTCTTCAGAATTCCCAGCTTCCAGTCCTCCTTCCCCTCCCTCAGCATGCAGTACTCATAGAAAGACATCAGCCACCCAGATTTTATCCTCAGGAATGTCACTAACCATTAACTAATGAATTTGTCATGATTCTATTAATTCTGTTCATCTCTCTGGGTGCTGCTTTTCTGACCCATAAGATCTAAAGTATCTCAAAGGCCTTTCCTAGTTTTGTGATCAAAGGTTTATTCTAACTGGTAGAGCCATCTCTGTTTTAAATTGCTGGTGCTGTAAAGACTCCCTAGAGAAAATTATAAGAGTCTCCAGAATTGGGTGGCTTCCCCAGGGTCTGGAGGGACATAGGTCTGACCTTCCTTGGTAAAGATGCAAACATCCTTTCAGGAACTGCTACTGCTACATAGGTTTTGCTTTCCTTTCTGTATGTTAGATGCCCTAGAGTCTTTTTGATCAAAGATTCCTAGTTTATCAAATGGTCCCTGAAACAGGGGAATTAGAAAAGCAGGTAATAAATGGACTGAGGTATACAGGATACAGGAAATCATGATGACACAGTAGAGAGAATAGAAACACCGGGACCAGGAAGCTTCTCAATTGCATCCAATCACCTGGGGGACTTACTAAACTGGATATCTGGAAGATACCCAGAACTATTGAGCCAAGTTGAGGGCAGGAGTGGGTACAATCTGCATTTTAAAGAACTTTACAAAATCTTATTCACATTGATATTTAAGAGTTGTCAGACTAGACATTCAGGAGTCAGAGAATTAAAACATTGGGAAGCAGGAAAAAGGGACCTAAGGAGATAAATAAATGGAGTATTCAAAAAAATGCAAGCAAAATGCGGAAGGGGTATCCCCAGGTTTTACGTGTTTGGGCAGTTTTTATCACCAGCCAGGGTCCATGCTTTCTTCTCCTAGACCTCTCACTCTATCCAGTTACTGCTCCTGGCTGGCTTAGAAAACAACCAGTGGCAGAACAGAGTGGTAGGTGTGCGTCCCTTCACAGTTAGCTCAGTGTTCCTTTCAAAGTCCCTCCCCTGTGAGTTTGTGAAAATCCTGGCAAGGGAAAAAGTCATCAGAGCTGCCTGGTAACTTCAGCAAGATAAGAAGAGTCCCTAATTAAACTCTTATGTCTTTGATTTAAAACTTCATTTAATGAAATAATTCACCATCTTTAGGCAGCTGTTGATTACAGGAAAGTATTGAATCTTTGTAAGTTTTAACCGCTTTCAAGGCCTCATCAATCTTCCCAAAAGGAATACAACATATGCCTTCTTAAGGAAAACTGAAACTCATTCAACATTTGATGACTTCCTCTTTACAACTCTGTTAAATCAGAGAGGCTGGCTGAACTCTAGATGTAGACTACTATTCTTGCTTTCACTATTTCCAACCCGACTTCAGGGCCCATCAAGTGATTTGGCATGAATCTAAAGGTCACATCCTCTAGATTGTTAAGAAGCTAGTTGTAGCAAGCCCATGGGTTGGGCAAGCAGTACCTGTAGGGATTTCTGTTAGTCTGATTGGCAGTGAAAACTTCAGGGTCATTGTTCTTTGGGGTTTTTCTATTTTGGGTGTTTTATCTACCCAATGCCCAATGAGAGATAGAAAGACCACTTATGAGTCTTCTCCTGTCTCTTCCCAGGGCTTCCTCCTTATGATTGCCTATTAAAGAGTGGTGTCAGGAAGAGATGATGGTGATAATCAAAGAGTTATTTAGGACAGGGCAGCTAGTAAACCCATCCTATTTGGGTCTTGACCCAGACGGCTCCTGCTACAACTATTTAGACTCTGTAAATAATGCTGTCTTGGAAGCTGGTCTTCATAAACACAGCAGTACAATTCAGGTAAGACTCCTCATTGGGTGTTAGTATGCTACAGTTTGACTAAGATGCTAACAGGAGGGGTAAAGCAATGCATAAAGTACTTTTGTTTAAAAGATGTGGCAACTTATATTCGTTGCTTCTAAGAGTCATTTTGAGAGATTGGCCCACCTACTTAATTGCCTTACTCTCATAGCCTACCAAATCAACTTCTTTATCTTTGCACGAAAGGTAGTGTGGAATGCATGGCTGACATGCATCAACACTCATATTCTTGGTGTGTTTTGAAGTGAGGGGACTTGTACTATTTTTAACTTGTACTATTTTAACTTGTACTATTTTAAGTGACCTCATAAATTTTAAGGATGCTCTTTTGTTATGGGGGAGCCCACAGACAATACTTTAGAATTGAGATTAGATTTGCCAAGCATAACAAGTCATATTTGTGTGAAAATGCAAGTTGTCATGTTACTTTGACCTATAATGACAGTGTTTTAACCGAAGCCAAAGACCTGAACTCTTGTCCTGCCTCTGTTGGCATCATTTTACATGGTCTGAGAAATGTCTGGCTCCTATGATTCTAATGATATGGTGGAACATGTTGAGAATAATATTGAAGGTGCTTAGTTTTGCATTTACTTCTCTTGAAAAAGAGTTAATTATTTCATTAAAATAGATCACGCTAGGAAAACTAATAGTTTCTATAAGCTTCATGATGTAATTATGAGGAAAAATTACCCATAGAATACAATGTGGGATGCAATGTGCTAACAATTACTTTTCCTCAGCCCTTTGAGGCAAATCCTATTTTTCATCATGTTATGGGGGAGAAACTGAGATTTAGGAAGTTTGAGTAATTTGAGACCATACAGCTAATGACTAGCAGCATTAGGACAAAACCCTAGATTTGTCTAATTTATATCCTTAACTTTTGATTTATGCAACTTAAGAGTCTTTGGAGAAAGAAGTGTGGAATCTTAAGTTTCATATGGCATTAACATGTAGATATAAGCTGGCTATCTTCATCTTAAAAGACAGTGAAAAATATATATATTGAAGAGAGAGAGAGAAAGAGAGAGAGAGAGAGAGAGAGAGAAGAGTGCTACAACATACTGGCTCTCCTTCCAAAAAAAAAAGCATCCTACTAAAGTGACAAATATTTTTCTGATTGTTTCTAGATGAGTCCTGATACACTGATGTATGCCATAATTCTACACTACAATCCATTACCTGCCAACAATTTTAATATCATAAGATTTAATCTAACTGTTATGCCAGTGAAATGTTCTGATCTCAGGTAAGGTGTCTCAATACTTCTCCTACCCTACTTTGATTCCTCACTTCACCTCGCTCAACTAATTTACTATTAATATCCCATTCAGCAAAACCATCCAACCCAACTGGATTCCATTTAGTTCTACTGTATCCTCTCAGCAGAGACTGAAGTTCACTATAAGACTGAAGACTGGTAGATGGAGGCATGAGTAAATTAGGGGCTACCCTTCACTATCAGTAGCTATATGGGTGATAGATATCTCAATACAGAGTTTTGGACTACTGAGAGGGGTTATACTAGCTTCAAACTCAGAGATATTATTTCTGTTCAAGGGAATGTCCACCTTGAGTCACATTTCTCAAGGCTCTTTATTGATTTATGTGTAGCCACACTAACTTTAAACACAGAATCTTTCTTTGACATGCCTTTATTTATTTATTTCAATAGGTAAATTACATGAAGCTCCCTTGTCAGTTCCCAACTACAAAGTAATTCATGAACCAGTACTCTTTAAATGTCTAGTTGCCTGGTGAACAGTCTGTCAGATACTACTTCAGCCTTCATGTCACCAAGGCTCAAAGTAGATACTCTATAGTTCAGAGTTGGTGCTTTTAGATCTTCTGGTGTTATTCACAATGAGTTACTTTTCTTTCTTCTCTGTGGTTATCTAGCATTAATACCCTAAATGTCTGAGTCCGATATAAGTTTCAGCTATAAATTATTCCCTAGATCTATATTATATGCCATTTGAAGGGAAAAACTGGCTCTCGGGGAATCTAGTTGACTCAGTCAGCCTTCAGCTCAGGTCCTGATTCTGGGGTCCTTGGCCTGAGCCCCACATCAGACCCCCTGCTCTCTCTCCCTCTGCTCCTTCCTCAACTTATGCTCTCTCTCTCTCTCTCTCTCTCTCTCTCTCTCAAATAAATAAATAACATTTAAACAAGACTTGCTCTTTCAATAGATTAAGCAATGTATGAGTATGGCTTTTAGAGCATTTGAATGCCAATGACACTCAACAACTTTAGGTATAAACTACTATGTCAAAATAGAGACAAATTCAGTAAAAATGTAGAGAGTTGTTAAGAGAGCAGTAGTTCTTTGAGGCTATATAAAACAAGTTAAATTTTTCTCAGGTATTAGAATAGGCAGGGGAAGAATAAAGCTATAATTTGTGACCACAATTTACATTAACCATCTAAGATCTATGTCAAGGAACTAAGCATTTTACATGATAATTTTAATATAATATGTAGGTCTTTTTAAAGTACATAAATAGTAGCTATTAATAATAACTAAGACAACTGGAAATTTGGTTTTCAATCAATGCCCATGTCTCTCAAACCGTATTCTTTTTTTATTACATAATTTTATTTTTTTCAGTGTTCCAAGATTCATTGTTAAACCATATTCTTTCCTAATTAAAGGATAAAGTAGAGTTCTCAACCTTAGCTGCATGACAGATCACCTAGGAAGCTCTTAAAAGTGTGATTACCCCAGACACTAACCAAAATACTAAATCATGAACTTTGGAGTGTAGAACCCAGATGCTAATAATAATAAGTCTGAAACTTCCCAGTTGATTACAACATGCATCTAAGGTTGAGAAATTCTGGTCTAGAATAAAGAAAATTAACAAGTGGTTTCAGGAAAGGCTAAATTGATAGATACTTTTGTCCACTGAATCATACCTCATTTACTCACACGAAGCTTTGAAACAATCAAAGCTAGTTAGTATAACTTTGCTGTACATAAATTTGTCATATTACAGGTAACATCTGCAACTTAGCTCCAGTTTAATCTTATTATAAGCTAGTTAAAGGTTATCAGAAGCTTTGTTTTATTAGTGCTCCAATAGTAGCCTTCAGTATCACTTCAGTAGAGTTTGCACCTGACTTCTAGGTGAGAAAAGATTATCAACTCAGTAAAAGATTACAATTAGCTGTAATGGGGGCGAAAGAATGAATATGAGTAGAATCTCAGATAAGCTTTCTTACCTTGGAAAGTTTTCTTCTTACCACAACTTATTCAGGGTAGGACTCTAAATATCTAGTTTGAACTCAGTTTGCTGTCCTTCTTATTAGGTACTGAGTCCCATAATCAACTGATTGTCTTATGTTGGCCGTAGAATACATTTAGAGTTTTAGTTTAGCTCAGGGGAACTTCAGGCTTGAAGTAACATGTAGAACATTTTGGAGTTCTCTTTAACTTTGGAAATTTTTTCCTTTTAAGATAAATTTAGCACTGTTCATGGAAGTATCAGGATGGTCTTTTTTCTCTTAGGAAAGAAAAAAAGAAGAAACTGCCTTTCTAATTAAATTTATTTTCTCCCCTCTATTCCATTCTTTCCTTTGTTTTTTACCTTGACCTAGTCATTTGATATAAACTTAGTTTATATTCCTTTAAGGAACTATCATTTGAATCTTATAATCTGAAGCTATGAAAGTTTTTCTTAAATGTTCCATACAGGTACTGCTTGCTTTAGGAATTTGATGTTGCAAAGTATAAAGTAGCCAGTTAAATGACTAATGTCATTTCCTGGTTCCATTTTTTGTTACACACTTTCCTGTCACTTCTGTGAACTTTCTGATGAGTATTGTGATAGTTGTCTATTAATCTGCTGGAAATATGTTAAGTATTATGACATTTTGCTGTCATTTCCTCTAGATGGTTGGTCTCCTCTGGAAGGTAGCATTAACATTTGTAAGTGCTGTGAGACTTGAACTTGTAGAAAGTCATATCCCTCCCTAAAACTGGCCTGAAGCCACCAGGAGAAAGATGAACCAAAACTTGTATTTTGATGGGGAGGAAAAATTTTCCTTCATTTTTCAAGATTCTTCTGGCTGGTTTAAGACTCAAATTGACATGAGACAGATTAACAGGAGAAAATCAAATTATGTACATATGGAGAATCCACATAAACCCGAGAGGTCAAAAACAGGCAGAATGTCATCCTGAACTAAGGAGAGGTGGGTAGGGGTCTGGGACTTCAAACAGAAGGAAAACAATTCACAGGAAAATGAAAAAAAGTACATGTTTGATAAACAAATGTTTTCTGGGCCATTCAGAAGAAATAGGACATAGACTAAACTTGGATCAAATAGACCTTACTAGATTCCTCCCTGTCTACCACACCTAGTTCATTTTATGCTGTCACTGTCAATGGTGATAATTCTCTTCCTGGAGTAGGTCCTCTATCTAAATTGTTTTAGGCATTTAGACAGAAGGTTAAAGTGTCTTCCTGGGTTCTTTATGCCTTATTTTCAGCTTGAAATAAGCTGCATGCACATCTTGAGACAATTGATTCTGAAGCTCTGGAGTTGTTATTGGCTTTTGGAGTTGGAACTGTAATTATTGCTGCTTTCTTTATAACATTATGGTACAGAAGACTGAAGACATCTGCTTGAAATACTTTTTTCAGTACCTTAGAAAAACTGATGTACGTATTCAGTAGCTGTTCTGTTTCAATATTTGAATAAGACTTCTTAAAGCTCTAAGAGAAGCCGTAACAGATCACAACAGCTCTGGGTTACACTGCAATCCATCTGAAACTATGCTATAGATTCAGAAATTCATATTTTGGCTAGAATGATAACTTCTTGTCTCCTGGTATCCCATCCCCTCTCCTTATCCTTCAGTCAGTTCTTACATTCAGTCAATTTGTTCTCAGTGGAAGCCCCTGAGTCTTAGTTCTCTCCCCACCCTTCTTCCCACCCTTCAAGTCTTAGCTCCTTTAGCTGCCTCCTAGAACTTTAGGATGTGTAAGGCTAAGATGGATTGTTGTGGGTACACCTGAAGGTAGAGGTTTTGTATGCAAGACATTGTCTTTGAATTACTTAGACTGGAAGAGATGTGATCTTTGATTCTAGAATCTCACTTTTGGATGGGATTCATTGTTTCTCCTTTGGACTGTTTTCCAGGAATCCTTTGTATTGCAATTGGGACCTATGTTTCTCAGAATTCCATGTGTTTGTCCAGTAGATTGTTAGCTACTAGAAATAGAATGGCAAATGGGTGGAGGAAGTAGGAGTAGGGAATTAAGAAGTGATAGAAGACAGCGTCAGAATCATATGAAGAAGTGTTTATGATTACCATCTTTATTGGCCACCAACACTCAAAGCTACCTCTAAAAAACAGTTAAATACAGCAGTTGGACCAAGGGAAAAGAGAAACAATGCTGAAATTTTCTCACATTTAGGGGTGCATTTTATATTTTAGCTGTAGGGTAATCTTCATTGCTTTAAAAAAAAATCCTAGTTTTGAGGAGGGAAAATTAAGCTCTGTAACACGTAAGTACTTACTTTAGCTAACTATTCTTATCTTTCAGCATTATTATTGGGAGAGAAGAAAATAGGTTTTCCTAACTATGGCTTTCTTGAAGAATAGCATAAATCTGTCTCTGATGATAGCCTTCGTTTATGCTCTCCTGGGGAAAGGAGATAAGCATAGTATCCCCCTTTCAACAGCACAGCCAAGAACTCACAAAGGAATTCTTAAAGAGACAGGATAGCTGGACTTAAGTTTCTTAAACAATCTTGTCAAGAAAATGTAGGAAAACAAATTCATTTGTTTCTGCTGAACAGAGAAAGGCCACACTTAGATAACTTTTAGGGTTCTGCATGTTACTTAATTTGCATTGACCATTTCTAGTTTTGATGATTTCTCAGAGTAGAAGAGTGAGCTCATTTTAATGTAAACGCACTACTTTTTAGTAGTAGTGGATCTCCAGATTCAGTTCCCAAATATAGTGGTAGGTCACATACAAAACCAGCTTAGTTGGGGAATGAGTAATGGAATGAGAACCAGAAACCAAATCAAGAACTAGAACCAAACAGGTCAGTTCAATTCTCCAATTCTGGCCTACTATTAAAGATTCATTAAAATACTTTTATTTGGGGATGACTCTCAAACATTAGAAAGCATTAGAAAAGTCATTTGGAATGCTGTTAAAACTCAGATAAGTGTGTTCCATCAGCAGAGCTTGAATTAGGACAGCTGAGATGAGGCCTGAGAATCTGCATTTCTAACAAGTTCCCAGGGGATGTTCATGTGGCTGCTCTGTGGACCACACTTGGAGACTACTGTCTTAGAGAAGCACAATTTTAGGGGCCTAATATTTTTATTTCTTATTTTAATTTCAGTATACTTAATTTTATTATTATTATTTTTAATTTTATAAAGGCCTGGTCTTAATAAACACAAAGGTTACACCTCATGAAGAATGCATTTGCTAAAATGCTCTAATAGTGGTTGTTGCTGTATGAATATTATTTCAACATCACCTACTCTCCCATTCATCTTTTAAGGAAACATTTAATTCTTTTCCCTTTCATGGTAGCTCAGAGCTTTCCTAGCCACTGTTGGAAAGTGGGATATGGATGTAACTTCCCATCTCCTTATACAGGTATGGGACTTGTACTTCCTCTCTCTCTGCCCTGATACCTTCTGCTTCTCTCAATACCGAGGCTCTTTGGTTCTTTTTTCTGTTGAAGGGAGATAGCATGCCCACATATGTTTCCATTATCTTGTAACTTCTTGATGATATCTTCCAGAAAATAACTTCTCCCCCTTGAAATTCTGACACCCTACATTCTCTAAGGTGTCTTGAAGTTGATGGAGAAGAAGTTTTATTCATGATTCCTTCCAAATGCAATTTCAGGAATTCTACTGTTTACATTCCTAGTATAGCTGTATCCTAAAAACTGTTCCTGGCAACTCTACCTCAACATTCCAGTGCTGCATCTTTTATTTACTTCAAATATCATAAAACCTGGGCTAACACTTAACAACTATTGATGGAAACTAAATGGTGTAAGTAGATAGCATCCCTTATCCCCTTGTAACCCATATTAGATGAAGGACCCTGCCTTGCTAATTGTATAGATATCATCATTTTCCTACGGAAAGGACCATTACCCAATTAGTCCTTGTTCTAGCAGCAAGATTATAAGCCACAGGATATGGAATATGATTGATTTAAGCCATTTGTGGTAATCAAATTCTTATTTTCCAGTAATTTGACTAGGGGAGGACATGTGGCTAATTCTCACTAGTGACATAAGGGAATCTTGGGTCTCTTGAGGATAATTTTCTTCCCTTAGAGAGAGGGTACAAATACTCCTTTTCTCTCTACCCTCTTTATTTCTACCTTAGATACTGCTCTGTGAAGATCTATTGCTTGGGACCATTGCAGCCCTCTTGTGACCATGAGGGAAAGGCAAGGTTATTTCAGAGATGCTTACTCAAAGCCATGATATTACTGAGCCACTGAATCTTCTGTGGAACTACCATTGGACTTCATTTATATAAGAAAATCCCTTTTACATAAGTCATTCTTAGTTTTTAAAAAAATAATTGAATTTGAATCAATCATAAAAGTATATTTGGTCTTTGTTAATAGTAAAAGCACTGGCCACTTATTTTCTGGGTTTGTTTTGGAGTTTGGCCTTTGCTTTCCCAAAGGAGTAAAACTCAGCCTTCTGTTCCCATAGGGAAGCAGAGGAATAGCTCTTGGTGCAAAGTCACCAAGGGTAGCAAGAACAGTCTGATTTTCTTAAGCACTAATTAGTCTCACCTGGTTCACAGCCACAAGCAAAATTGCCTGATTTTTTTTTTAATCACCAAGTGCTATGAAAATTACAACAATATTATGATAGCACTAATACAATATAGCCCAGCACTCTCCAGAGAGAAAAGTAGAGAAGCTTTTCATTGAGCTGGTTCTGAACTTCCTGCACTACCTAACAGATGGGGTGGGGGTGGGGGTAAAGGGAAGGCTCAGCCTGCTATTCTGTTTTACATCATCAATCTATTGCTATAGTGCTGAGACACCTGTTAGCTCTCAAGGTGCTCCTCCACGGATGCTGTTGCTCAAACAGCCCATGACTCTATGACAGTGTCTTGGCTGACTTCACTAGATGAAGGGTGAATATTCTCTAGCCAAGGAGTTCTCCCAAGTTAGGTGAAATTTTGGCTCTGATTAGCCCTTAATCCTCTTCCCCTTCCACTTTGTCATGGAGCTGAAAATTCTTCTCACTGGTCCCTCTTTTAGATTTGGATTTTATGGGCAGAAGTTACTGTGTGTGTGTCGGGTGGGGGTGCGACTGAATAATGTTTGCTTTTTCTCTTCAGAAGGGGAATAATAATTTACTCAGATTAGAACTTTGTGGCCATGCTAATGGACTAAATTCTTTTAGATTAGTTGCTTGTGCCTTATAGAAAATAGAACCAAGGACAAGTAATCTACCAAAAAAGAAAAAAAAACTGTAATGTAAGCTACAGGGTTGCTATGTGTTTCTTAGGAGATGTAGTATATGGCCAGGTGAAAACAGTGTGATCTTCCCCATGGTATGACAATAATTAGGGACAATACAAGGGTACTGAGCTATATTGGGTTCTCTCATCACAGATTCTTAGGCTCTAGGTCTAATCACCATTGGGCAGATAACCAAGATTCCCATATTAGTCTGATCAACATAATTAATTAGTAATTTCCAAAAACCAGAGATTTATAGGTTCTACCCTGGAGCTACTAAATCAGAATCATAGTATGCTTTGGAAGTACTACTCTTGAGGAATTATTTTTAGGATTTAACATCCCTTTTTCTGTGATTCTAAAGTTTAGAGGAATCCTATGGAATGCATGACCTAATGTTACCCTTTTCATGGGACTCTCAATCCGGATTATAATTAGGTAGGTCTGGAATATTTTTTCTCAGTCTCATGGCTATATTTCTTTTTCTCAAAAGGCTTTTCAGAGGCAGAGAGGGATGTAGCAGGCAAAGTTAGAATGTGGGAAGGAAAGGCACATTTAGGGAAAGGTGAATATGTAACAGGTTGCTTTACATTTTTGGGGAGGAAAAAAAATTTTGTATCCTTCAAGATTCTTCAAGCTGGTCTAAGAATTAAATCAATGTGAGACAGATTAACAAGGAGAAATTTTTTAAATTACATGTTCACAGAGACCCAATAATAAAGTTGAGATTAAAAAAAATGACTAAAGCAGGCAGATTTCACACTTTTTAGACAAAAAATAAATCTGTGGGGAATTGACAGGACAAAGAAAATTTATGTTTGGAAGCTACAATTAGTAAGGAATTCTAAACAGAATTTGGGCCAGGGTAATAAATTAATAAAAGCAACAAGATTTGTTTATACAATTTTCTTGGCCCTGAATTCCCTATCTCTGGTGATAAGGATGTCTCTTTACTTCCTGGAACTACCTTTCCTATGGGAAATTTGTTTTCTGCATTTTGGAGAAAATGAGGGCCAGGTGGTGTGGCACTTGCTATTACTTAAGTAAATTTAATTTAAAATATTCAATATGCCAAAGTGGCACATTTGGGGATGGCCTGCCCTTGGCCCCCACAACATACAGACTTGAGAGGTGATTGGATAGGAAATACACCACTTTATCAGGTTATAAAGAGCT
Source organism: Spilogale gracilis (assembly GCA_004023965.1). Lineage (NCBI taxonomy): Eukaryota > Metazoa > Chordata > Mammalia > Carnivora > Mephitidae > Spilogale > Spilogale gracilis. Next base: position 195,172 of record PITA01000433.1, on the reverse strand, counting down.
ATTAATGCAAGGCTGAGGTTTTAGCAGCACAAAATGGTGTTGGTTAAAGTTTGATAGTATTCAGTCATGTAGGATGATTACTCAGTAGCAATGGGGCATTAATTGGTGAGCAAAACCAGTGCTGTTCATCACCACAGTCCAGTCCATCTGGATGGGGATGGCAACTGTGATGGTTGAAAGCAAGAAACATGTTGAAAAAGTGCTAACTGAAAGACAACGACTGACTGTAGGGAGCAAGGGAGAGAGAGATCAAGAAGATGACAAAATTCTTAAAGCTTGTGCTTTAGGGACAATAGAGGAGTGTAAGTGAATTGGAAAAGGTATTTTATTTGGGAGGGAGAAAATTTTGTTTCTGGACATTATTGAAGAGATAGTAGCAGGGCACCTGGGTAGCTCAGTCTGTTAAGTGGCTGGCTCTTGATTTCAGTTCAGGTCATGATCTCAGGGTCCTAGGATTGAGCCCTGCCTTGTACTCATGCTCAGTGAGGAGTCTGCTTGGGACTCACTCTCTGCCTCTCCATCTGCTCCTCCCCCCACCTCTCTCTTCAAAACAAATAAATAAAATAAGTCTTTAAAAAGGCCAGGGTTGGGGGGCGCTTGGGTGGCTCAGTTGTTAAGCGTCTGCCTTCGGCTCAGGTCATGATCCCTGAGTCCTGGGATTGAGCCCCACATTGAGCCCTCCATCGGGCTCCCTGCTTGGTGAGGAGCCTGCTTCTCCCTCCCTCACTCCCCCTGCCTAGTTCCCCCTCTAACTCTGTTTCTCTCTGTCAAATAAATAAATAAAATCTTTAAAAAAATAATAAAGAAATAAAAGAGAGAGAGAGAGTAGCAATCACACAGGTGAACAAGCCATGTGCCTGACTGAGGCTGTGTGGAAGGAGGATATGCCAGAAGGGCAAGTTTCATTCTGCATTCCCTGGGATAAGCATGGTGCTTTGATATTTGAGTGACTAGTAAGACAGGGAAAGAAGAGGTAAGTGCTTTTAAGTTTACTTAATGGGTTCTTTGGTATAAACAAAAATTGTTTTATTTTGGTTTCATTTTTTTTCCTTCAATCACCTTATTTAAATGTTTTTTGGATCTCATTGTCATGTCATTTGATGACGTTTCATTATAGATTCCATGGTTTCCTAATTGTTTTTGTTAGTAGAAGAGTCTCATTTTGGTCATTTTCAAACTCTCTTTCAGGTACTAAAATCCAATTCTATATGATTCAAAAGTAGAGTCTCAAAATCTGATCACACTTTCCATTTCTTACCCTTTTTGGTCCCTGGGGGGGGGGGGTCACAATCTGTCCCTTTACCTTATGTTTCACTTTTCCTCCACTGGCCCAGCCCTCAAGATTATGAAATAATCAGTGTTGGATTAAGAGGACAGATGGGTGATAGTAAAAGGATGTAATGGATTACCTGGCTGGGGTTTTGTGTAGTTTCCTGTATAGTAAGGTACCCGAAAATTGCCTGTCTTCTGAACATACATGTTGGGATTCTGTGGCTGGCCCTTTTTAAAGCTCTCTCCTTTCAGTGGTTTTATGACATGGAAGATATGTTCTCTTAGTGGCTATAGTTGCCTATCCCACTCAGGTCCTGCCCGAGCAAAGGAAAGTTGGATGAAAATCAAGCAAAGTCCTCTCATTGCTCACTGTCACCAACCAGCACCTTCACGGGGTGTGTTTAAAATGTCCTGAGCCTGGTCTCATTCATTGGGTTGTTTCAAATAGCAGAAGTGCACATCTAATGCCCTCTTTTCTTGCTTTGCCATCAGGTTGCTCAAGAACCTCCTCTTCCAGAATATTCCAGACTAGACACAGGCATTAATCTCTATGACATTTTTTGTCTCTTAGTTTCAGTATCAAATGTACAGTTCTCACAGTTTGTGGGCTTAGGCCTGTAAGTTTCTGAAGCTCAATAATAATCCAGTTGGGGAATGAGACATCTGTCCTCTTCCCTTCCAGACCTCCCATTATCTTGAAGGGTAGATCTCTTGAAGACACTCTCACTTGGTTTGGAAGAAGGTAGGACAGACATATGGTAAAAATACTCTCCCCCACCCCCAAACATATGGTTCCTTAATTCTTTGACTTCCCATTGAATATCCAGTCTTTCCTCTCTGTGGGCTGAGGGTAGTAGGGGGATGAGGTTAATCCACATTGCAGTAAATCCTATGAGGCTACATATCTTTTTAGAATGTGGGCATTTCAGTTGCCTATTAATTAGATAAAAATATGAGACAAGAGGAAAAACCCCCTTGATATCTTAGTATAGGATATAAACCAACATCATTTACTAGTTCTACTGAGTGCCAGATACTCTTCCATGTACCGAGGATCACGGACGAGGTCTCTGCTTTCGTTACGTTTCTACTCTTCTTGGAGAGTGGGGAGAAGCTATAGGAAACAGGAAACAAATAGGAAAATAACAAGTTCACATCCATATTAACCATGCAGAGTTAAAGCAGGGTATCTATCAGGTGATGGGATGAGTAATCTGGAGAGTGTGGGGCAGACAATGAAAGGGAGGACGAAGCTAGTAAAGCTATTAAGTGTTGATATTCACTTGACATGTTGAGGCCCTAGGGATAGTTAGGCTTATACAATAGTACTGGTATTAGCAAACTACAGTGAACCAAGTTAAACCTACCATTTGTTTGTGCCATTAATTAGGCCACAGTCAAACCCATTTGTTAACATATTGTATGTGATTTTTTTTTTATATAGCTGTAGGGTTGAGCAGATTAGACAGAGATTATATGGTTTGTAAGCTAAAATATTGACTCGGGTCCTTCACACAACAAGTTGGCTAACCCCTAATTTAAGAATAAAATATATCTGGGGTACCTGGGTGGCTCTATGGTTAAGCATCAGACTCTTGATTTTTTTAAAAATAAATTCCTTTTTTTGAAAGATTTTATGTATTCATTTATTTGTCAGAGAGAGAGTATGAGCATGAGTCAGGGGAGGGAGAGGGGGAAGCAGGCTCCCCACTGAGTGAGGAGCCTGATGCAGGACTCGGTCCCAGGGCCCCAGGATCATGACCCGAGCCAAAGGCAGATGCTCAACTGACTGAGCCACCCAAGTGTCCTGGTTATGATCTAAGGGACATGAGATTGAGCCCCAAATTACGCTCTGTACTCAGCAGGCAGTCTGTTTGTGGGTTCTCTCCCTCTCTCTCTGCCCCTGCCCTGCTCACTAATGCAAGTACCCTCTTTTTCTCTCTCAGATAAATAAATAAACCTTCTAGGGAGGGAAACGAAACAACAGAGATTTTGAACACAGAAACAAACTGAGGGACTTGGAGGGAGGGGGGTGGAGGGATGGGAGAGCCTGGTGGTGGGTACTGGGGACACCTAAAGCGGGGAGCACTGGGTGTGGGGAATGGGGAAACACTGGAAAAAAAAATTTAGTAACAATAAAAAAATAAATAAATAAAAAAAAATAAAAACAAATAAATAAATAAATAAATAAACCTTAAAAAAAAGAACAAAACATGTCATGGTGTAGAATATACTAAGCATCAGAATGACCTACCAAAGGGGAAATTATTTTTATTCTTCAGTCAATTACCAAGACATATTTATTCCTGCTATACATTCAGCCCCTCACAGAGTCATTGAATGCCTACATGCAGTTGCTTCATACTGAGTAGAATCACTTATTACATCTGTTTATTGACTAAACATCGGGGATTTGCCTGGCCTGCCTACTGGATATAGTTAGCCTCTCACTGTGATGGAGTATTTGATTCAGATGTTCCAAGATCTATCATAAATATCAGAGCCCTCATACCCAGCTTCAGGTTCTCATTTATGGAGCATGAGTCTGCCAGTGTTTGTGCCCAGAAATGCCATCAGAGATGCTTAAGACCATTTCCTTACATACATTATTTCTTGCTGTTTGGCTCCTGTAAGTGTTTCTCTTCTCTAATTTGTGTCCTCTGCAAAATGTTTGTCAAATATTGATTCTTTTCCACAATGGGGCTTGAATGCAGCTGACGGTCGTTTTGTTTCACAACTTTGATTCATGCAGCTCTTGCTTCTGCCAAAGTCCTTCTCTTTGTACCCGGTTTATCCTGTGACCTCAGCTCTGCACTGGGAACAGGGTTTGTTTAATGGCTGCAGCTGGGGGACCACACATCCTCTTCGTGACTTTGTAAGTTGTGCTGTGAGAGAGCTTTTCATCTACGGTCTCAATGCCTTCCCCAATTCTACAGCCCTGCCATAGAAGATATAATTATGTTCATTCTTTTGTGCAGAAGCAAAGAGGGTACATGAATTTGTCCAAGTTCATGTAGGGAGTCCTCAGTTATCCCCAAACCCAAGTGTATGGTGCTACTTTTTCCCCCCCTATCAAATATGCAAATGAAATTGGCCCTTTTTCGTTATCACAATGGTCTGGCTTGTCCCCTAATTCCACACACCCCCTCATTCCACATCTTGTTAATGGCTTTCCTGTTGGTATACACCAACTTCTCCAGCAGCTTTCTGGATCTTTTCTCCTGATGTGGCCCCACTTTCTGTTGTTTCTATCAATTCCAGTGCTTTCATTACTAAACTGATTCTGCAGGGGTTCTCGATGCATTCAAATAGGCGCAGGTGTCCTCTTGTCCTCATGCCACAAATTGGAGCCCTCAGAACCCTATCTTTACTGCCAGTCTTCAGCATCAGCCAGATTCACCTCAAAATTTAAGATTAATTTCTCTGGTATACTTTCTGTCATTGTTCTTGCTTGTGTTTATTTGTTTGTTTGCTTCCCTATTTTTGACCATCATTTATGTTCTCTGAAAGCATTTATGTTTCATGAATTTTATGTGCTTTCCCTTCACTACTTTTCTTCTTCTGAGTGATTCCATGATTAACCTTTTCATGACCTATGTTCCTTCAGATAGTCCAGAACATTACCTATCTCTACATTTCTACATTGGATGTTCTATCTCAACCACACTGAGTAAAAGAGAAAGTTTGCCTGGACTTCCATCTTCAGAGTCCTCTTCATCACAACAGAGTATTCCACTTTCCCATGTGTTATAGTCATTCCTGGGTTCTAAAGAAACAGAGGAATGGGAAATCTTTGCTCAATGAGTTTTGTTAATACTATACTTTGGAAGCTCGTGCTAAAAGAGAACGAATCTCAGCATGGAATGGTGATGTCCGCTGGATAGGTTATAAGGAAATATTCATTGTGTATTTTCCAATTGATATGCTCTCTCAGTTGAGAAATGAGAAGAATATAAAATAGAATATAAAATTGAACCTCAGGTTTATTTTTTAATATTTTATGTTTTATTTTCTGTTAGTTCTTTTTTCTTTCTTTCTTGCTCCAACCCCTCAATTCTTCTTTCTATACTGCTTGTCCTAGTAATCTTTATTAAATTTGATTCTGCATCTGTCATTGCCTTGAAATACTCCTCTCTGGTGGGATTCAGTGCAAGCATCACATCCTCTATTACTTTTTTGATGACTGCCTTCTCTGCCAGAAGAATTGATCATCTTTTCCTTTCTACCAAAGCAATGTGAATATAGGACATATTACCAGTCTCTTCACTCATCTCGAGGGCATTGTGCATTACTTAATGTCAAATTTGGAACCGAGTCCTGGACCTCATATATGGACATAGAAATAAATTTTCAGACTCTGACTAAATATTTGAAATAACAAAATCCTGTTTAACCAACCCCCATGATAAACTTCAGGGGTATGTGGGATATAGACAGATACATTATAAGCCAAACCTACGGGTTTATTGTTTTTAATCTAGCAAAATATCTTGAATGGGAATTTAAGTGTTACATGCTTAAATTATAACATAAATGCTGTGACGTCTAAATTACATGCTTGCTTCATTTGAGTCCCTGATTCTCCTATTCATAAGTAGCCCAATGACACTACCAATATTGTTAACTTTATTCTCTGACACTATATAACTACGGTGCCGTGCTTGGAACCTTATCTTAAACAAGGGACTCATGGGAAGTAAACCTTATTTTCTGTGCTGACGATATTTGATATATCACACTCTTAGATGAAGTAGTAGCCTGAAGTAAATACTGCTTTTTGAATGTTGGAAAAGTTGTGTGTTTTCTTCATTGGGAAATACAAATAAAAATAAACAGAGGAAAATATATTATGTGTGAGTTATTTCCTCTCTCTCTCCCTCAATTTGGATACATTTTCATCTAATATCATTCCACATATTGGGTTTCTATGACATTTTTTTCTATGACATTTTTAAAAGAATATAAGGTACTCATGCATTTTTGCTTTAATTTTTCAACTCACTTTCAAAGACCATTGTAACTGGAAGGAACCAACAAGTGATCCCACTCTGAATATCTCATTTTACTTACTGAGAAACGGAAACTACACAAACATTACATATCTAATAAAGTAGAGAGCCAGAGCTTGGATTTTGATGTCTCTAGATAAAACTAAATTCTGCTCTGAAATTGAAACTCAATTATTGTTTATATTATTCATTTTGAGTTAGTTTAGCTTTAGTGATGGCATGACATGATTAAAGAAATAACTTTACATAAATAGAAGCCTAATATTTTTTCTCTAGTGTACATTAGGTTTTATTAAATTTAGTTGTGTCATGCATTCATAAAATCTGGCCCAATATCTAGAGTAATATAAAAGCAGAATGAATCCTGCTTCGGAAGAAAGTTCACAGTACCTATCATTTCAACAAATTGCTTAGTTTAGCATACTGGGGGGGAAAAGGGAAAAATAATTGTCAGTAGTTATGCTGCACATTTCAAAACAAAATTCAAAGGGCTTTCGAGGGCAAGAAATCCATCCTCTCAGAATAACATCAATGTTAGTCAATATCATAAATGGTTTTCCTTTGTTTTCAGAGTATTGACAGTAGTCACCCATCATCTTTAGGTCAAGGAGTGACAAGGAATAATGCAGGATGCTGGAAAAGACATAGACAAAGTATACCCAAGGGCTCAAAGTTCCTGATGTTCTTCTGCAAATTAGAAACCTAAATCTCCAGAGTAGAGTTTCCACTTACACCTACTGCAATGTAAGCCTTTTATTTCCACTCAAAAACTTAAAAGTAATGGCTACAATTTACTTGCCACGTTCTTTATCTTGATTCTTCCCTTCCTCATCATTTATGCTTAGGTATGTATATATAGAAGCGTTTTCTTTTCTCATCACCCATCTGCTTCTTGCTGAGCTCAAACTAGGTAACAACCGCCTATCTGTGATCAAATGTTATACTCCAAACCACACATCATGACAATAGCTAACACATCAAGCAGGAGGAGGGAAAAGTGGCTAATTTTAAAGAAAGGAAGCTGTGATTTGGACACAAATAGGTTAGTAATAATCCCTGAAGTACCTGCCAATTTAGAATGAGAGCAGGGAGGAAAGCCAAATAAACAGAATGGTTATGATACAGTTCTTCATAAGGAATTGAATATCATTCCTTTTATGATATCAAAGCAAGGAGGTTGTCCAGTGTGTATGAGCATGCCTCCAGGGAGAGATGACCTCTGATATTTTGTACAGATACATATCTGTAGTTGAAAGTTTTCCATGGTTCCTGGCTTTGGGTTGCCTATAATCCTTTCCCATTGAACCTAATGGGGAGGAGACACTCATTTTCTATGACAACACTTCCATCCTCTGCCTAGACCTATCAGGCCCCCCACCCCCACCCAAGCCTCTCTTCACTAAAATAAGGATATTTTTACTTCAAACTTTTCCAACGTGGCAGGTCTTTTAGGCTTTCTAACCATCTAGTTAATTCTAGAACCTTTCCAATGTGGTAAACTACCTTCAGTGGGGATGATAGAGAGGAGTGTTCTGACAGAGTTTAGACTGGGACTGACATGTTACCTTTTCCTGGTTGGTACTTGGCTATGAATTCACTGCAATATTCACTTTATTTTTGGTAGACTTCTCTTGTAGACTTCCTTTGGGTTTTACTGACTATTATACTACCTCCTATTGCATGTGTTATTTGCAAAATCTATTATGTTGACTTACAATTATACAGAAGTGGATTGTCTTACCTAGATTTCTGTTAATTTCTATTTTGGTAGATTTAATCAATCATCTCATTTTATTAAAGATATCTTTGGATCAAAAAATGAACATGAAATGCTCCCAGAGGACAAGAGGGAATACTTGGCAGTAGACGTCTTGACTCTCTGGTTTCTTACAGCCGTTTGGGGAGAGTATGTTGATTTCTTCTGGTTTTCACTAGTGTGTCCAAACTAGGACATTTCACTAAGGGCCATGATCTATGAAGTTTTTAGGATTTTCCAGTCTATTTCTCAGATACTTGACTGCAGTCTTATACTTTTTAAAAATGTGTTTTACTATGAACATTTTTATATATATACAAAAGCAAAAAGAACAGTACAGTAAATTCAATATATGCTTCTTTGGCAATTCATTTCAATTCAACTGTTATTAATATCTGATCTTGTTTACTTTGTACCTCTACTTCTTCTACCAGCATTTTTTTTGAGTCAAGCTCAGAAACTGTATTTTATTTCTAAATAAATATTTATTATTATATAGTTTAAGTGATAAAATCTCTTCATTCTAACAAGTCCACCATGTCATTGTCATAACTAAAAGACATTGTCAATATTCCTTAGTATCATCAGATATTCAGGCAGTATTCATATTTCCAGAATTATCTTTTATGTCCTTTTATATATTTTTTCTTTGCATTTTTCTTCCTTATTTCTTCCTTCCTTCCATCCTTCTTCCCTTCCTCTCTCTTTCCTTCCCTCCCTTCCTTTCTTTCTCTCCCCCCATTTTGTTTCTTTAAATCAGTGTATGTATTGCAACTGGTTTGTAAGTTTCTTGTCCTTAAGACATCTCTGTCATTTTGCATTTTTTTTCTTTCCTGATATGTTGTTTTTAAAAAGACCATTTGTATATTTTTTGGTCCTGTAGATTTTCCCACAATATGAGTTTTCTGACTGCATCCCCATGGTATCACTTAATATATTTTGTGTTTTTCTGTCCTTTGGATTTTATACAATTCGTTAGTTAGATCTGTAGACTCATTTAGATTCAGATTCCTATTTATTTGTTTACTTTTGCAAGACTACTGCATAGGTGGTGCTAGGCTGTGTTTTGCCCTCGGGAAGTATATGATGTTTGGGTGCCTCTCTTTCTGGGACATTAGTAGCCCTTGAAAATTATTGTGTAAACCCACTAATCCATTAGAGGTTGTATGATGTTCATATGTTAATTCTATCATTCATTTCCATTTATTAGCTGGAACTTATATAAGAAGAAACATTCCTTCAACTATTGTATTACCATGTCGTGCAGATTTCATAAGAAAAGTAGGGTAGACAGTCACTTCCCTTTATATGTCAGTCACAAAATAATGAAGCAATTCTCTAGTATCTCCCAAAAGTGACCAGTGATTTGTGTGTGTTGTGTTTAATATCTTTATACCCTCATGGACTTAAATGTATTGAATGTGCTTCTATCTACGACACTACTGTTTATTGATTCTTAAATTGTACCTTCTTTGGCCCAGACCCAATTTGTTTAGATTCTTACTCCTTTCCAAAAGACTGCTCATCTCTGATGATGTCATTACTTTCTGATCTCGCAGGGTCATGTATATACCCAGAATGTTGAAGGAGAGACCATTGTCTCTAAAGGGTCAAGAAATCAGAGTATCTTCCTTAAAGGAACAAGAGAAGGCACTTTCAGAGCTAAATGAATCCAGATTAAGCTTTCTAAAACAAAGAAAGAGTATAATTAACCAAGAAAGAAAACTATGGTTTAATACTCGGTTTCATATTCAAAGATGAAACTTGGGGTTGCCCTTATGGACTTTTCTTAGATCATGGAATAAGTCTACTGCTAAGAAATAATATAATACTGTAAAATCCCAGCCAACCAAAGTAACACTTTGAGATTAGACATTTGTTTAATGTGTTGTTGATCCTGTGTTACATGTCCATAATAGTGCCCAAATTATATAATTGGAGAGACTAGTATACATTGAAATTATAATAAAAATATTGAATATTTGTATAACATTTTGAACTTCCTACAGTATTTTAACATACATTATCTTCATTTGATTGCAGTCTTTATGACAGATGTTTAAGAGGAAGAATTCATACAAGGATTATGCTAGTAGGTAATTTCTGGGGAAATGTAAGTGATTGTTGTTTCTCTGTGGATTAAAGGATGGCAAAATACATGAAATAGTAGACAGAAGTCTTCTGACTTCGTTCTGGTAGTTTTTGTTGTTGTATGGAGGGGGGAAGAAGTTAGTCAGGGTTTTAAAAATAGAGTAGCAAATTTCTCTCTCAGGATATATGATTTTTGTAATACTTAGGAGCTTAGTTGGATACACCAAGGATTTTTGTGCCATGATAGATGTCAACATGGTGACTTCACTTATTGCTTTAACAAGTTTGGAACTTTTACCACTTATGGTTTATTTATGTCATTTAAAATATATTTTCTTTTTTTTTCACCAAATTCAGTAAGAAGTCATAGTACTGAATATTTCAGTGACATGTCTGGAAAATGCTGTAACATCTTTCTGAAATCTATTTGCCCAGAGCTACACTCTCGGGCTTGAAAAACTTTAAAAAGCTATTTGTACTTAGCTTCATCTTTACTCTGGCACTAGTACCACCTTATCTTCTATTATAGTTACTATAGTTGTGTTCTTTGTCTCTACCACAAGATTATGATTTCCTGTGCTAGTTCAACAGCACAGTATGGAGTGAGATACAGACTATGTTTGAGGCATAGCCTTAGACAGTGTGCTGAGTGTTGAGAGGATGATTGTGACTCAGTACCTACTCAAAAGGAGGTCCAGTTGAGTGGCAGTAGGGGAAGGGGGAAGATGCATAAGGACAGTCACATCACAACACAGTAAATGCAGTGGTGAAGATCTGTGAAGTGTAACATGGGAGTAGAGGAGGAGAAAGCCTGACCCAGCCTGAGGGAGGCAGGTAGGAACTAAAGTTACTGTCCTTCTACTCCAGGTTCTCAGCATAGTACCTGTGAGCATGAAACAAGAGTTCATTGTTTATCTCAACTATGGTTATGTTGAGATTTGCTACTGTTCCATGAGAGAGGTGATTACCGTCTCGTCAAAACATTTTCATCAACATGACTTCTTTTACAGAATATAATACTTAAAAAATATTTGTTAAACATTTCTTTTTAAAAAGTTTATTTATTTATTTGACACAGAGAGAGATCACAAGTAGGCAGAGAGGCAGGCAGAGAGAGAGGAGGAAGCAGGCTCCCTGCCAAGCACAGAGCCTGATGTGGGCCTCGATCCCAGGATCCTGAGATCATGACCTGAGCCGAAAGCAGAGGCTTTAACCCACTGAGCCACCCAGGCACCCTAGACATCTTTTTCAAAAAAGGAACACAACAATGTAGAGGATCCAGAACGAACTTCTGCTAGGATTTGAAAGCAATCTGAAAGCATCTTTCACCATTTCAGTAGCCATGGTTGATGTAGCTGATTTCACTAAATGGGTTGTATTTCTCTTCCTGACTTCCCCCACACTACTGGATGTCATTATTGTAACCATCAGTGATATTTTTTTGAACGAGTATCACTTATTTATGAAAAATTGCTTGAAATGATTCTAAATTCCAGCTCATGGGCCAGTTGCTAGAATCTCCATGGCTTAGCATCACTAAGCTGGACAAGGCAGGGTGAGCTGTCCTTCTTGATATTCTGTTATTCTCACTAAATAGGTGATGTGGAAAACTCTGCTTTCAAAATCTTCTTTTCAAAAGGAATTGTTGATCAAAGAATTTTCCATTAAATAGATGAGAGTATTGACCTTAACTGAACGATCTAATATTGACATGCTATCTCTAAGCATCTAGATCTTAATGGCCTCTGTCTACAAAGCCCTTTGATACAACTTTCATCTTCAAATGCACATAAACTCTGAGATTTGGAATCTGCTAAGGTGTCCTAATTACAGTTAGTTGCTTTTATGGCTACCTTTAGCAACATTTTTGATATCAGATTATCTTATTTGAATGCTGATAATTTCAGCAACTCCAGAGGTTTAGTATATCTACTTTTTGGCTAATAGTTGGCACTTGTTAATTGACTAATGAGGTCAATGAGTTACCCAGGATCCTTTACTTTTCCAACCATTGACACTCACTATAATGATGATGCATTTCAGGTCTAGAGTAACCTCAAGGTCCATCAAGGACTGTTGAGAGGAAAGTAAGCTTCTACCCTTCAGTGACAGATTTTAGGAATTTGCCATTTCTCTGATTCATTTACATATTTTTTTCTAAGTCTCTGCTTTGTTGTCCTCTTTCCAGTTTTATTTTTAGGTGAATATCTCCTTTGCTCCAGCTCTCTGTACATACTATTATGGATTTCACAGAAGTAGTTTCCCACTCCATGTCCTGTATGAATTAAACATTATATGCCCATCAGGCTTTACTTAATAAAGAAGAGCCTCAGCCCATCTGGGATATGACAGACTTAGATTAACAGTCTCCACCATAATTTCTTCTAACTTCTCATTAAACAAATAATGATAAATAAAAGAAAAGGATATTCAATTATATTTGGAAATTATGGGTGACAGCCAACAATTTTACTGGGAAAAAAAATCTACTATTTGTTACATGGATCAGCTTTTCTGCAGAAATCACAATTAGCTGACTCAGTTAATCTAATTATCAGTTTGGTCAACAAAATATTGTATACACTTGACTTAAGGGAAACCCAATACTGAGCAACCTCTTGGTAGACATTTAGGAATTAGTAATTAGAATTCTGAGCTTATTGATGTCATGTTTTTTCTCTATACCTTGTATACTATTTACACTTCATTGAAAATGCTATTTCTGCGTTTAGTTACAATTCCTGGTACAAAATAGGGCATATGTGGGGATAAATAAGCAGTTGGGAACCATGCACAATGGTATATTGAGTCCTTAGAAAACTTATGTGGATAAAGGAGCTATCAGAGAATGAGAGAGACCTCAACAAAGGACTTATTCAAGGAATATGCTATATATGATCAAGAAGAACTACAAGTAATTAAATTTCTTTAAAATAAAAATTCTTAGTATAGTTGGCTAACCATGAGATTTAAAGACAGAAGAATGGTGTAGGGTTGGTTGTAAGAATTTTTGCAACTAGCAAGGAACAGTCACTTGAATATTTGGGAAAAATCATATTTATTTGAAATACATTTCCACAAAACAAGAAACAAGATTAGAATGCATCTTCTTTGTCATCCCATAAAATTATGGGAAGCTCAAATACACATTTGAAAGCCTTTAGGTTGGTAATTGACAATCTTTAAAATTTTTATTTATTTATTTATTTATTTATTTATTTATTTATTTATTTATTTTAAAGATTTTATTTATTTATTTGACAGAGGGAAACACAGCTAGAGAGGGAACACAGCAGGGGGAGCGAGAGAGGGAGAAGCAGGCTTGCCACCGAGCAGGGAGCCCAATGTGGCACTCGATCCCAGGTCTCCGGAATCATGACCTGAGCCGAAGGCAGTGGCTTAACCAACTGAGCCACCCAGGCACCCCTAAAATTTTTATTTTAAAAATGAAATCAAAATTTTTAATCACTGAGAAGTAAAAGTATATAAAACCTAAACTATAACACAAGGTAGATGACAAAGAAAAAATTAAAGGAGTATAAAATTTTAAGTATAAAATTTGGGAGAGTTTAACTATTATGACAAAATATGAAATGGTAGAAGCTACTTTGTTTGGAATTGTATTAAAATCAGCACCATCAGATGCCTTCAAGATACATAACACAAATATAGAAAAAGAACTAACAGGAAAGGTCAATAATATAAACAAGCAAAGAAGTGTCCATATTATTAATCAGACAATGTAGAAGTAAAAAAAAATGAGGCAAAAAGGGTCACTGTGTCAATAAAAGTATAATAAAGAAGATTTAATTTATACTGTGTTACCATTCAAAATATATGATGCAAATCCTATTAGTTATGTTTTGAGACAATATGTTTCAAGAGGAATCTACTTGTGGAAGACTTTCATTCCTATTGTCTAGTACAGATCAACAAGACATAACAGAAATTTGGATGAGATAAAGGAAGCTCAGAAAATACACATCTCTCTTCATAGAGTAAAATTATGACTCTAATTGAGTTGCATGATAGTTTTGATTGGATAATATCTTCAGTTTGGGAACTTATTTTAATTTAGAAGATGGGGGGAAGTTTTACAGATTAAACTGGTGGCATTAACATTTTTAAAAATAACCACTGGTGCGCCATGATTGTCAAAGGTAAATTTGGGCATGGAGGCATGAGATGAGATGCTTAATCCATGCAGTTGATATTACTGTTTTCCTTCACATATTAATGACACTTGCTGGGTTTTTGTTGTTGTTGTTTCATTTTGTTTTGTTTTGTTTTTTTTCTGTTTATCTTGCCCCACCTCTCCATGTTACAGGATGTCCTTTCCTTGTGTCTTATTTGGGAAAAACTAGAGACTACTAAAGGTGACTGGGACACAGTTACCATTTTGTTTGCAAATAAATGCCACTTCATTTGATCCTTCATTTTAGAAGATGAGGAAATTAGAACCTCCACCCTTTCTTTTACTTTTCTGCCATCCTATCTCTTGACTTTGTCCATCTATATTTTCGTTTTAATGCTCCTAATGTTGATGTTACATGATATTTTGTTATATAACCATCATGAAGTCCTTTTTGAGTGTGCGATTTGTCTATGGATTTATTTTAGAATTTCTAAAAAACTATATGGAACAGCACTGACATAGTGCCTGTGAAAATACTTTCTACTGCATTTCTTATTTCTTAGGTTACTCCTTGGTTTGGTAGCCAACTTCATATGGCAGAGGGTAGGGGTGAGAAATTTTCCAGGTTCTTACATATCTGAAATTGCTTTTAGCCTACCATGACAGTTGACTGATAATTAGGTAGAATATGGAATTCTTGCTGAAAATTATTTTCATTTGCCTAAAGAACTTGGAAGGTATTGCTATATTGTTTTCTAAGGTTTGGGGTGACTGATGGCAAGTATGCCATCAGTTTGGTTATTTCTTTTGGACTATTGTTTCTATTTTTCTCCTTGTGGACACTTTTAGGATCTTTCTTTATCTGAGATGTTATGAAATATTGCAATAATACTCCTAGAGCTGGATCTTCCTTTATATCCTTGGTTGGCCTTTTCAATCTGAAAACTCTGAGAAAATGTCACTTATTTGTCCTTTAATAATGTTGGTGGAATTTTTCTCTTTTCCCTTTTAGGCAGATGTACTCCTGGATTAATTCTATGGCTTTTATCTTTTATCTTTTCTATTTCTGTGTTTTTGTTTTTATATCGTGCATGATTTTCTCAATATTCTAAAACATTTATTTATTTTTCTTTATCATTCATGGAGTTTTTTATTGTTGTTGCTTTGTTCCTTTTTTTTACCACTCATATTTTAAATTTTCAAGAGTTTTCTCTGGTTCTCTGGTCTTTTTTCATTGCTTCTTGATTTTTAAGATGAACCAAATTTTCAAAACCATCTGAAAAAAACTAAATGGAGTCTTTTAAAAATTATAATTTTCCCACAATTCATAATTATTCTCTGGGACATTTCTCCTCCTTGTTTATCTTGGTCTCTTTTCTTTTTAATCTATCAAGTTTATATCGTATCTTTTGACTGCCCATTAGAAAAGATAAAGAATTTGGTACAAGTTTCCTGCCATCACCTCTCCTCTGACTCCTAATTTTTATTAAGTATCTTTATATTGTCGAGGATTATGACAAAGACATTTTTTGTGTGTGTAATTAATGAAGTCTACTGAGCTTTCTGTAAAGGTTGCACCTGAAGATTTAACTGCAGTAAAACTACATTTACATTTTTATGATGATAAGAATATTACACACAGCGGAACCAGTGTAATGTGGTTGTAATATTAAATCACGAGGTATAGCCTACTGCTCAAAAGTGAATTTTTAAGTGTCATTTTTTCAAATGGACTATCTTTATGTTCCTTTTTAATTTATTTAGAATCATCAGTGATTCTCAGACTTAGTTGCAGTCTACAATGACCTTGGGAATTTTGAAAAATGTTGATACTGAAGTCTCCCCTGCAAACATTCTGAATTTTTTTTTTCATTTTTTTGGCCCGGGTTTGGGGTGGACAGTATGGGTACAGGGATTTAAAATCTTCTAGCTGATACTCCTTTGATCTATATGATTTATTTGCTAATATTTCTTCTATCCCATGTTGTTCCCTTTTAAATATTTCCTCTTTTAAAAAATTCCACTGAATTTTCTTCAAGTGGATTTTCAATAATTTTTTTGGTAAATTTTTGAGTCCTTGCTTACTTAAAAATGTCTTGCTATAATCTTATATTTGATTGACAGTTTAGCTCAGTATATGTTTCTAAAGCCAGGACATGTTCAAAAAATTATATTTAATATCTAGTAATGATGATGATAAGTCTGATGTCAGGCTGCTTTTTTATTTATGTAGATTATATTACATCATTTTTTAAAAAGATTTTATTTATTTGACAGAGAGAAACACAGCCAGAGAGGGAACACAAGCAGGGGGAGTGAGAGAAAGAGAAGCAGGCTTCCTGCCGAGCAGAGAGCCCGATGTGGGACTCGATCAAGGGTCTCTGGGATCATGACCTGAGCCGAAGGCAGTCGCCCAACCAACTGAGCCACCCAGGTGCCCCATATTACATCATTTTAAAAAAAGCTTTTAATAGGTTGTTTTCATTCTCAGCGTTTTGAAATTTCCAAAGTAGATGTCTTGCTGTGTCTTGCTTTGTTGTTTTTTTTTTTTAGCACTATGAAGCCTCTTTCAATATGAATATTATCATTCATGAACTCTGGGAAATATCCTCTGACTTTCTTGATAATCTCTGATCCCTTTCTCCCCCTTTGTTCTTTGTTTCTAAAACTCTTTTAGCAATGTCCACTAGAAAAACAATGCAAGCCATGTATGAAATTTCAAGTTTTCTAGTATAGCTGTATTAAAAAAAAACTGAAATGAAGCAAGTGAAAAGAATTTAATTATTGTATTTAACCACATCTAACAAAAATGATCATTTTATATATAAACAATGTTGACATTATTAATGAAACATTAAATTTTCGAGAGTTTTTCTTACTTCTCTCACCTTTTTTCGTTGTTTCTTGAATTTTAATATTAACCAACTTTTTAAAATATTAAGCCTTAGAAATCTCCTGTATAGAGCAAAGGAAACAGTCACCAAAACAAAGAAGCAACCCATGGAATGGGAGAATATATTTTCAAATGACATTATGGATAAAGGACTGGTGTCCAAGGTTTATTAAGAACTTCTTAAACTCAACACCCAAAAAACAAATAACCCAGTCAATAAATGGGCAGAAGACATGAACAGACACTTCTCCAAAGAAGACATACAAATGGCTAACAGACACATGAAAAAATGTTCATTATCATTAGCCATCAGAGAAATTCAAATCAAAACCACATTGAGAGACCACCTTACACCAGTTAGAATGGCAAAAATTAACAATATGGAAACAATAAGTATTAGCAAGGATATGGAGAAAGGGGAACCCTCTTACACTGTTGGTGGGAATGCAAGCTGGTGCAGCCACTCTGGAAAAGAATATGGATGTTCCTCAAGACATTAAAAATAGAGCTATCCATCAACCCAGCAATTGTACTACAGGTATTTACCCCAAAGATACAGATGTAGTGAAAAGAAGGGGCACATGAACCCCAGTGTTCATAGCAGCAATGTCCACAATAGCCAAACTATGGAAGGAGCCAAGATGTCCTTCATGGATAAATGGATAAAGAAGATGTGGTTCATATATATAATGGAATATTGCTCAGCAATCAGAAAGGATGAGTATCCACTATTTTCATTGACATGGATGGAACTGGAGGGGATTATGCTAAGTGGAATAAATCAAGCAGAGAAAGACAATTATCATATGGTTTCATTCATATGTGGAACATAAGGAATAATGTCAAAGACCACAGGGGAAGAGAGGGAAAACTGAATGGGAAGAAATCAGAGAGGGAGACAAATCATGAGGGACTGGACTCTGGGGACCAAACTGAGGGTTACAGAAGGGAGAGGGCTGGGCGATGGGTAACAGGATGTTGAGTATTAAGGAGGGCAGGTGTGGTGATGAGCACTGGGTGTTATACACCATGAATTGTTGAATGCTACATCAAAAACTAATGATATACTATATGTTGGCTAATTGAACATGATAAAAAAATTTTAAAAACAGAAATTTCCTGTGTAGTTTACAATTATAACATATCTCCAAAATAATCATTTTTTTTCTTTTTTTAATTTAATTTAAATTTAATTAGCATATATATATATATCTATATCACATCTTCTTTATTCATTCATCTATTGATGGACATCCAGTTTTTGCTTTTCATATTGATAATGTCCCAATAGTTCATTTTTATTTTTGTTTCCCTTGCCTTTGGAGATGTGTCTAGCAAGAAGTTGCTGCAGCTGAGGTCGAAGGGGTTGCTGCCTGTGTTCTCATTTAAAGCAATCAATAGCCCTGTGTGGCTACTGTATGGGCTAGTGTCATTCCATTCTAGGAAGTGGATATTGGCCTGTTTGAAGTTCTTCTCCTTATCTCTCACTTTTTCAGGGTATGTTCCATTTCTTTTAGCTCTATCTTCTGTAAGATTATAAATTTCAATTTTCAAATTACTGGTTTGAACATTAGTACCATCCATCTTATTATTTCATGTATTTGCTGATCCTTCTTCCTTTCCTCCCTCCTCTTTGCCTCCTCTTTCTCTGTTTCTCTATTTTATAAATTTATTTGCTAAATATTATGTCATAACATCCCATCTAGCTTGTGGATGCAATATTGTCTTAAATCTATCTGAGGATAATATTTATATTTTAAAAAATAATTTTTAGAATTTCCATTTTGGCTCTAAATTATCTATTTCACCCAGGACCAGTTTTGCTTAGCTTGTTGCCTATTGTTTTATGTAGGCAATTTATTGTAAACATGCAGTGAATCTTTGCTTTTGATATATATTTATGAATAAAGGATTTGACTGATTAGTATAAGTGATGGGCATGTCCCCTCAGAAGGATGACCATGTGCTCCCTATAATCATATTGACAGGCAGATTTCCCTGAAGCTGCATTGGAACTTAAAAAGGCAACCTTCAAAGAATGAAGATTATAATCTCAAGTCTGTGTGTGTGTGTGTGTGTGTGTGTGTGTGTGTGTGTGTGTGTTATGTATGTACATGTGTAAGCTCTTGGACTATTAAATTTCCTGGGGTTGAGGAATATGTCTTTTTTACTCTGTATTATACACTCCCAGACTTTTACACCATGTCTGATGCATAATGGGCATTCAATAGTTTGAATTAATGCATTTAAAATAATAATTAATAGTAGGCATTAATAATTTGAAATAACAACATTTTTATTCCTCTTTGCTGTTTCTTTTAGTTTATGTCTTTTGTAACTTGATCTTTGTTTTTTATGTTCTTTTCTTACTTGGAAACTATATAATTCTAATGATAGTTACTCATATAGCTTAAGAACGTGATGGATTTAAAGCTATATGCCAAGTATGTGTATGTATATGTGTGTATGCATATACATGTGTAATGCCATACATAAAAGCAAATATATTGGGGCGCCTGAAGTGGCTCAGTTTTTAAGCACCTTCCTTTGGCTCAGGTCATGATCCCAGGGTCCTGAGGTTGAACCCCCACATCAGGATCCCTGCTCAGCAGAAGCCTGCTTCTCCCTCTGCCACTTTCCCTGCTTGTGTTCCCTCTCTGTTTCTCTCTCTGTCAAATAAATAAACAAAATCTTTTTTAAAAAATCAAATATATTGACTCCTTTCATAACACATAATCAAGTTAGTTCATTTAAATAACCTCTTTTGTCCTCTTTTTCCACTTCTGAAAGACATGTCTATGATCTTAATTCTAGTCCATTATCGACAGTTCATTATTTCTATCTAAATACACAACTTTCTCTCAGGATTTATAAAATATCTGCCTGTCCTTATTAGGAATATTGTTATGGATCTTCTTATACATTACTCAGATTTAATGCTCTCTGCCAGGACTTTCTTTCTGTAATTTTTAAAAAAGATTTATTTACTCACTTTAGAGATAGAGCATGTGGGTATGAAGGGAGGAAGATGAAGAGAGAAACTTTAGCAGACTCCTTGCTGAGCTCAGAGCCCATGTGAGGCTTCATCTCAAGACACTGAGAACATGATCTGAGCTGAAACCAAGAGTTGGACACTCCACCAACTGCCACCCACCGACTGCCAAATTTCCATAATTTAACTACTTAATATAGAATTTCTAAATTCTAAGGCAGCTTTTGGTTTCCAGGATTTTCCATCTTCAGGTGGGAAGGAAATGAAGGAAACATTACCGTTATGTTTTGTTTTTTTTTTTTAAAGATTTTATTTATTTGACAGAGAGAAACACAGCCAGAGAGGGAACACAAGCAGGGGGAGCAAGAGAGGGAGAAGCAGGCTTCCCGCCGAGCAGGGAGCCCGATGTGGGGCTCGATCCCAGGTATCCAGGATCATGACTTGAGCCGAAGGCAGTTGTTCAACCAACTGAGCCACCCAGGCACCCCACCGTTATGTTTTTTGATATTTTTTTTGTTTGGTTAGGAAAATGTCTTCTAGCTTATGAAAAATATCTTCCAAAAAATTGGAATAAAAACTTAAATACTTGTAGAATTTTGAATTATATATTTTTGTTCCCAACACATTGTAGATCAATATCATGACATTTACACTGGTAAAAAGTCAGAGGTCTGCTTTATTCAGTTTTCTTTCTGAATTATATGCAAATGCTGCTTTAGTGATTGGGAAATTCTTTATTTTCAGATTTCTGTAAATTTAGTGGGTTAGGCTTTAGTTCACATTGCTTTCAATCATCTTGTCTTTGAATCTGACTCTTTAGGTCTTCTTTTATTTCAGAAAAATCTCCCTATACTTTATGCTTGAAAAAAAAAAAAAGTTTTCTCCTGTGTGTTCTAATTTGTCTTCCCAAGACCAGCAATCCATAAATTGGATCCATTGCCTTTTCTTCTGAGTGTTGTTTTCTGCCCAGTGGTTGTGATCTCTTTATCCTTTTACTCTGAATCAAGGAAGACATTTTGGTGAAGGTCATATTTAAATTGAGAACTCAGCTGTGAGAAAGAGTTAGCCATGGAAAGAGGTATCAACACGTAATCATTGAGCCATGGCCATATAGCAAGCCACATACAAGGTCAGATGAGAGAAATAAGGACATGGCTGTTATCTTGAAATAACTTATGACATAATGAGGCAGCACAATAAATGAACACACAGTAAAATATTGTGGTAAAACCTAGAAGAGTGGTATACTCAGTAATGATTTGGAGCTCAGAGGAGAGGCATCTGCCATGGCCAAGGGACAGAGGCTTAGACAAATCATGTGAAAGCTGATATATCAGGTGAGTTCTAACAGAGGGAAGGTGCCATCCATTTGAAGAATGACCAGAAGGCTATTCCAAGGAAAAAATAGCAAAATCGGCAGAGCCTTGAGGTAATGAGAGTGGACTGCTTTCAGGAAGTTCATTCTGTAACTGAGCTTCTCAAAGGTGCTCTAATTAATCTCTAATGGGCTCAGTCTTTTCTGTTTTCTAGCACCATATAGCTTTGGATCTTTTCCAGTGATGAGAGAGGTAACCCCATATTTTGTGTGAGTTCATTTTCTACAAAGCATTTTAATGAAACCTGCAATATTCTTGCAATATAAGTACCTCATTGCATGAGCTTGCTCTGCATCGTTGCATGTTAAAATGAATCACATTGTGTGTAGCACTTATTCTGTATCCAGAAGATTACTCTGCAGATCCATATTTGGTTAGGTTTATTGAGTTTGGCTCATAGTATTAGCATTATTATGGAACTAATAATGAATGTATGTTTCATTCTCCACTGGCAAAGACATTTCTGTTGTAATATTGAGCAGTAGCTCAAGAGATATATTCCATAAAATATCCCATTTATAGTCTCTAGTGGAAAAATAAAAATACTCTCTCCTCTGGCATAAAGATTTAAGTTTACTGATGTGAATTTAACTCATTGACTAAAAGGGATATTTCATTGAGTCATGCCAGGTAAATGTATGAAGAAAAGTTAAGGAGAAGAGAAACCAGGGTTGGTACCAGGAATAGTGATCGAGTACTCAGCTACTAGGTAGCATTAGTATGACATGGAAGATCTATAAGCTGAATAAGAAAACTCATGGGCCTTAGATTCAGATCAGGAATTTGTCTAGGACACACTTAGATCCCAACTCTGTTTTTGTGCTCTCTTTTTAGAATATAATATAGAGAGGTACTAATGGAGCAAGTTTAGAAGACATTTGTGAGTGGTCAGTACAGTGAACCCTCCTCATGGAAAGCCTGTTTTTGTCTTTATGGTTCAGAATATATTGGAGGATATTGGAGGGAGATGAGGAGCTATAGTTACTATTGCTTTATTTGGATAGGTTAAAATCTCTGAAAAAGACTTTTCTCTCCAACACACCTTTTATACGATTAGGGCATCCTTAGATTTCACCAGAAATTTGGGAGGAATCTATAGATCTCTAGGCTGTCGTGGAGGGAGCCATTTCCCTGGGCTGTTAGGAGAAATTTTATCCCTGTCCTCATCCCAACTGTCCATTTATATTCCCCAAATACTTTCTACCATTTTTGGTGTTGTTAACTTATTATCTTTTTCACCTGGTGCCTCAGAGGGCTTCAAAATAATGGATAATATTTAGCAGCAATTACTGAAATATATCTTTATGGATAGACATACAAAAGGGGGATCTTACAAGATTTTTTGATCCCATAAATATTTGTCAAGCAGCTACAATGAGCCAGGCTCTGTTTTAAATGCAGACAATCAGTAATAAACAAAAAAGACAAGGTTCCAGACTTCATGGAAGTTATGTCTTAGTATTTCCTCACAATCTAGATAGGTCATAGGATCAAGTAGGGGATGATGACAAGGCAAGTCTCCTTTATGTCCCTAGATTCCTTGCTTTCATATTTAGTACTCAGAGCATTCTAATATCCTACAGAAGCTGGAGCAGTTGCTTTTAGATGGCAAGTGCTGAAGAAAGCATCTATTACAGGAAACCATAAAAGGAACTTGGCCAGGAGCCCTAGCTAGAGAGTAAATCATTCATGGGGCCCCTGGGTGGCTCAGTCAGTTAAGCATATGACTCTTGATCTCAGCTCAGGTCTTGATCTCAGGGATCTGGATTCAAGCCCTGTGTTGGGCTCTGTGCTGGGGATGGTGCCTACTTAAAAAAAATTGTAATAAAAAAAACGGTGAACTATTCTTTGTAGGAAAGGTAATGTAACTTCAAGTTGTTTTACAGACCTATCTAAATTTTACTATATTTAGTCTCTTTTTAAAGTACTTATTTTCTGGGGTGTCTGGGTGGCTTAGTCGGTTAAGTACTGGCTCTTGACTGCAACTCAGATCATGATCTCAGGTTCTGCTCTCAGTGGACAGTCTGCTTGAGGATTCTTTCTCTTTCTCTGTCCCTTCTCCTGTTCGCATGCCCTCTCTAACATACATAAATAAGTAAGTAAATAAATAATTTTTATAGTGCTTATTTTCTTTTTTTTTTACCCCATTGCCCTTCCACCATTAAAATAGTTCAGTCATTCTATGTTCCTTGTCTCCAGGGATACATAAAATGATATAACTCAAGTGAAAAAAGACTTTCTATCCAAGCTGTGTTTTAAAAGCCTCAGTGCTGAGGAAAACTAAAAGCACATCCAACAAAGTTAAGAGAATTGGGAGAGTGAAGTAGAATCAACTGGAGGTGAATCCTCAATTTCTCCAGACTGGCTACCCCCCTGGATAAATCCTGAAATGAGGAAGAACTCCCCACAAGGTCTCTGTGATCTGAGAACAAGACTGAAGTCATTTCCTGCTGAAAGCTCCAAGCGAAGATGTCATGACCTGGGAGAAGAAATGGCTGGCTGATGCATCTAGGCACAGGTGGTTTCATGTAACCTTGCACCTCCTCATCCCTAGCAGATTGTCAAAGTAGCAAAATGGTTGCTTTATACCTAGGATGCGAGAGACATATTAGGAAGTACCATCGACCCAAAGGCGCCATGTGAATAGAAATGAGTAGCATTTCTGTAGCAGCCTGTGTGGTCAGCTCTTCAAGGAGAAGGTGTGATGACAGGTGCCTTAGTGGATTTGTGTTTGGTCTGACTGTATTGATCATCTGGTGCTACTTCCTTACCTCTACCCCCAGTAATGTCAGAGGATGTCATCCAGAGAATGTGACCACCGGTTGATCCAAGAGCTGGGCCCAGGCAATTGTGACTCCTCACCCCCTTGTTTATCCTTAGAATTTATATTCTGCTCACTGTCCTATGGTGGGAGCCATTTTCAAGGATTTAGCCTTGAGAGAGCAAAGTGTTGTTGAGATCACCTGGACTGAATATGTGACCAAATCCCATCAAGGTCTCTGCATAAACTTTTAATCTTCTGGAGGGCAGGTGCAGAGATCTAATGCTCTTGCAGTATCCAAGAGACAAGCCTTGTAAGTAAGTTTTCTTCTTATTAAACCTGCCATCTACTAATATGGGGAAGGTCTGCTCTTTCTTCAGTCTTTCCCTGTCATCTGTGTATAGGGGTCTGTTTCAGATTTCACCAGGGGAACTCTCAAGTTTGCAAACCAAGAAATACATACATATAAGCTCTTATATCCGATAGCTACATAGACCCCTTTTGGCAGAGACACAAGTAGAGCTGAATAAATAGAAACATAGGGAGGGAAGGATGGAACGAGAGATGAAAGGAGGAGGAAACGAGGGAAGGAGAGAAGAAGGACAGGTAAGAAGGAGGAGGTAGACACTGTGTGGACTGAGATTCCTTCTTGCTGTATTCCTGTTCAGTTCTGTCTCAATGATTGGAGGTCCTTGTGGGAAGGGTTTAGACCTAGCTTGAATTAGTTTAGGTTACTTTTCCTATGTGAAGGATAGGAACATTATTTCCAAGTTTGGTGGATCTGGCTTTTACATACAAATATGATTTCTTTTGCCCAAAGTCATCTCTTAACTCCTAACTCTGATTCTACAGTATTCTACAGGACTGTTTTCTCCAGTCTCCAGTCTTTGCCTTTTAAGAGAGTAATAACACAGATGCATGAACAAATGTAAAACAAATTAAAAGTACTTTAATTCTACATTCTGTTTTGTGCATTGCACCACTTAATGTAAACATATCCTTGGCATATCATAAAACATGACATAATCTGTGTCTTGGTGCATGGGCTCAAGTTTCCTTTGAATTGTTACTTTTACTTGTTCTAACTTCCCAAATCAGTGTCTCAAGTTCAATTCTATTTATCTATTTAAAGATTTTATTTATTTGAGAGAGAGAGAGCATTTGAACACATGGGTGGGGGGCAAGAGGCAGAGGGGCAGGGAGACAGAGTCTTAAGCACACTCCACTCTGATCACCATCCAAGCCAAAACCAGGAGTTGGAGGCTTAATGGACTGCACCACTCAAGCACCCCAGATTTCCTTTATTAACGAGTAAAGAAGACTTATTTATAGCCGATGATTTGGGGGTGGACAGGTGAGTGGCAGGAAGTGGTAAAACAGAGAAAGGGGCATCTTTAGCATGAATTGACACTGTTAAGTGTTACCTCTTACATTCCTTCTTGGGAAGATATGTCTCAGAAAAAGTGGGGATTAAACTGCTCTACATTTATCTCAGTTTAATCATATCTCTAAGCACCTCTCTCTTTAATTGATTTTTTATTGTTCCCTCTTTTTGAATTACTAAGATCTGATAATGCTTAGTGAAGAACATATCTGAAAAGGCAGTGATGGTTCTCGCTTAAAAGATACACAAAGGGAACACGGGACACTGTTATCAAAAGCTTTGTTAGACTGTTAAATGAAATGCAAGGTTAAATAAGAAAACTGTTGGATTTAAGCTTTTGGGAAGACACCCATTTGTAGTGGTGTTGCGTAATCTTACTTTTACTTTTGAATTTTATATTTCAAAATATCTCTGTGAATAATGAGATGTTTGGACTGATAAGCATGCACTGAGGCCAAAGGGACAGGAAATAACTTATGTATATGTAAGATATGATGTGGGAGAGATGGCTGATGTTAGTTATCTGGAGGCTTTGGTGATATGAATTTATTCGGATTCATGGAGTTCTGCATGAGAAGCAGGAGGGAAGTCCAGCTAGGGAACGACTGTCTGGGGATACCCTGGTGTGTCTATTTCATTTCAGTGGATGGGAATATGAACAGTGTGTGTGAGAATTGTGATCATCAAGTAATGAGAAGAGGTATGAGAAAGAAAGGATGATGGTAGAGATCAGCTTCATTAGCTTGTATTTTATTAAAGAAGGCCCATGTACCCTGCCAATGAGTTATGGTTTGTTTCTTGTTTTGTCTTTTTTTTTTTTTTTGTCCCTCAGTTTGAAGCATTGAAGAAGTCATCTCAGTGTACTCTCCATGCCTTTGGATTCCTGACACCCTTGCAGAGAGGCTTCTCTGTCTCTGGATGGTGATCTGCCTTTTTTTTTTTTTTTTTACTCTATGGCATAAGCCCTGAACAGACTATCACTAAGAACAAGGGATTGAGGCAAGAGTGGTAAATGCCAACATGAAAATTTTCCTCGGATGTTATATTGACTCAAAATTATCCCTCTCAAATTGGAAAACAGTGTATAATGGACAGGCAAGTTAGTGCCTTTAAGAAATGCAGTGTTAATAAAAAAACATAATAGAAGGAAAATAAACTAATTCTCAAGAAAGGTAATAAAAAGAATGGTGAGATAAATTTTCCTTAGTTTCCTATGATGGAGTTGACCCTCTCTCATGTCAACATTCAAAAGACATAGACTGCTGATGTTGGCTTAAATTTCAATTCTAATGTATAGTTGATATGTAAATAAAAACAAACAATGGAAATACCTTTCATCTTAATGAAAGCATCTAAAGAAAGTGTTATCACTTATAAACACTTGCCTTAAGACAGAGATGTGTCTATTTCCTTTCAGCCCTATTCTTGCTCAAGACTGACGTTCACATTCTATGCTGCCATTTGGTTTTCTAGCTATTTAAAGTAAAAGTTTTTATTAGTCTTGATGCTACTGTTGAATATCCATAGCTATATTTTGGCAAGAAATCAGAGTCTGGCAGCCTTTTTCAATAATTTCCTATAATGTAAGAGGGCTTAATGCCCCTATTATGGAACTGATTCTATTATACTCTCCCCTCCAGAACTAATGGAGCACTCGACTTATTCATGTTAAAAATGATTGAATATGAAAAGCTTCCAGACCCTGCTTCTCGCCAGGATTAAAACTGCTCTGTCCTTTATGCTGACCAGAATTAAGTTTATTGTTATTTTTCACCTGCCAGGAAGTCCCATACAAAGCATATGAAAGTGCATTTATTGAAAATTATTTTAGATCTCTTTTTGAAAACCTTATTTTTGTTTTATAATATGCAATAATGCAGTTAACATGTACTGAGTGCTTAAATCATGACAGATGCTCTTCCACTTCTTTTTATGAATTGATTCAAATAAGTTTCACAAAACCCCTAAGAGTTATGTACTGCTCTTATCACCATTTTATGGATGAACAAAATAAGGCTCAGAGAGTTTAAATACATGGGAGAGTCAGGATGTCAATATACACCATCTGAGCCCTTAATCACTATGCTAAACTATTTTCCCATTTAGATAAGCACATATGAAAGTAAAATTAAGCTAGTGAGTTGGTAATCAATTCATTTATTAAAAACTAACGGAGTGATTATTTGCAATATGATCATAGCAAAGTTAAATAAAGTTGCTTAAGTAGGTGAACTTTTCATCTAGTGATTGAGATAGGAAAGTGTGAAGCTAATTAAAATGTGAGGTAGTGTGTATTGAACTAGAGGGCAAGCACAAGCTAAACAGCGAGTGCACAAAGATAAGTATATTATAATTATTTTTGTGGCATCAGACAATGCTTTATGGAGAAAGTGGCATTTGAGCATGCTCTGGAAGACTTGCCAAAGATTTGGACAAATAGGATTATAGAGACAAAATTTCTGGGTAGAGGGTAAAATATGAACCAAAGGAAGGAATGTCAAGGCTTGTTTGTTGTTTCATATTTTAGTAAGGCTGAGGCATTAGTTTGAGATGTTTATAGCATGAAAAGTACTATAGAATCATATAATATTAGATCAGGATGTGTTCGCAGAGATTTATTCTGCAATTCTGCATAGCTGTCACTGATGTAGAAATGAAAGCCTAAGGAAATATTGTGCACCTATTGTATTTATATGAGCTCTTATTGCAGAAAGAATGAAGGTTGCAAAGAGAAACATTAACTTGAAAAGGATAAGAGGTATGCATCTGATGACTGAAATTGAATACCCAATTTAGGAATTTAGATTTGAGCAGAGACCCAATGAAGGCTTTCTTTTTTCAGGATGTTCAGCAGTCTTTGTTGGTCTCTGGATGCGGATCAGAGTTTAAAATGCACCTGGCACTTCTATCACTCACTAACTCTATGATTGGGGGAAAGTTCATTAATCTCTCTCTTGATGATCATACTATTTCCCTCAAAGATTACTCAAGGATAGCTTAGGTATTGTGTGCGAGGTGTTTATCTAATATTAGCATAGAGTATATCTAAAAATATATGGCATAGAGTGCATATTAAGTAGTTAGGTATGCAATTGGCACATTTGAGTTTTATGTCAGTGGCTTGATAAAATCTGTGTTTTCCAACAAAACAGATGAGAAGGAGATCATATTTTTCAAGTGTGAAAAAAATAGGGGAAGAAAAAATTGAAAGCAGGGTGATATATATTACAATGTCCCAGGAAAGAAGTGGAATGTTACTGAACTGGATAATCAAGAAAAGTCAAGTCAAAGTCTTAAAAAGAGGCCCAGTCCATAACATTTGATCACTGATTACATATGAGAAGAAGTTGAGAAAAAACATAACTCATGGACAGGGCACACAGGTATTCCTTTAATAAAATATGAATTAATGAAGCTAATTCCTACAACCATGGGTTTGGGGGAGAAATGAAGAACAGTGATCTATGTGTGACTCTTGAAAGAATGGCATGGAAAGAAGTATCCCCAGGAGGAGTCATGTTTTGGAAATATACACAGAAGAGGCTGAGGACACAGGTTTTTCTGTTGACTTATGTGGTCTAGAAGGCACAGGGTCTCAGTTTGAGGTTTTGGGTGGAATATGAGATTGGGTCAATTCAGGGATTTAGTAAGCCATATAGGCAGAGCAATCCTTAAATGAGGGTATCTGGGGGGCCTGTATTTTCTGTGGTGACTGATACCTACAAGGACAAAGGGCTTGGTGGGATTGTTGCTGATGGTCTCCAAGACAGATTTAGATGTTGATACAACTGTTAGAGAATGTGGGAGAGCTGCAGAAAGTCCTGTTTTCATTTGTTGACATCTTCTTCGAAGTTAGTTTTAAGAACACAAGAATCACAACATACAGAAATCTGTGACAGCTCCATTACTTTCGATGGTATTGAGGCTGAAAATTTTAAGAAAGGAAAGGAAATGAGAAAACTTTTCTGCATAACATTCTAAATATCAGTGAAAAGATCCTTAGTGAAATGGAAGTAGTTGAAACCTTATTAAATGTACTCGAGCAATGTTTGAGATTAAAGTATCAAAGAAAATTAAATATCAGGCTTAGTCAAATATGGATCACAGACTTTAGAAAACAATTAAAATGCTCAGTGATCTTACAAATCAATAAGAAAAATAGAAAATGCTCAAATAAGAGTAAAATAATAAATAGGGGTCAGAACCCCCCCCCAAAAAACCTTAACAGAAAACAAAAAAGCATAGGGAAAAATATTCAACATAGCTATTAATCAAAAAAATACAAGATAAAATGAGATAACACCCTTCCTTTAACATATTGCAAACTTGAAATTAAATTCTATATAATAGGGCACTTAGGTAGCTCAGTCAGTTAAGCATCTGACTTCAACTCAGGTCTTGATCTCAGGGTCCTAGGATGGAGCCTCCTTTGGGCTCCATGCTCAGCAGAGTCTGCTTGTCCCTCTGCTCCCCAGCTTGTGTGTGTGTGTGTGCATGTGTATGCATGCACACTAAGAAATTAATAAAATCTTCAAAATATTCTGTATAGTAGATACATAAATATTTTATATAAGTATATTGATATATTTTTTAAAGATTTTATTTATTTAAGATAGAGAGAGCCTGAGCAGGGGGAGAGGGAAAAGCAGACTCCCCATTGAGCAGGGAGCCCAATGTAGGTCTCATTCCCAGCGACCTGGAATCATGATCTGAGCCAAAGGCAGATGCTTAACCGACTGAGCCACTCAGGTGTCCCAAGTATATTAACTTTTTGTGTATACATATCCATCCAAGTGTTTGAAAGGAGGCAGAAAATGAAATCTCTCATGTTTCTGAGGAGAGTGATGAGCTAATTTGTAAAATGTTCCCAATGGACAACTTGGTTTTATATATTAAATGTATTTAAAATGTTCACATACTTTGATCCCTTAATTCCACTTTTGGAATATATCCTAAGGAAACCATCAGATGTATACTCAAGGATTTATTTATTTGCATTCTAATTACAACATCATGAAATGAAATACTGGAAGTACTAAAATAATTCAAATAAAGGTGGACAGCTGTTAAGTCTCAAACCTTAAAGTCTATTAAAGGATATTGGGCAACACTGACTTTATTTAAAAAAAAAATTTTTTTTACTTCTTTAAATGATTTTATTTATTTGACAGTGAGAAACACAGCAAGAGAGGGAACACAAGCAGAGGGAGTGAGAGAGGGAGAAGTAGGCTTCCTGCCGAGCAGGGAGCCTGATGTGGGGCTCAATCCCAGGAGTCCGGGATCATGACCTGAGCCAAAGGCAGTCGCTTAACCAACTGAGCCACCCAGGTGCCCCAACACTGACTTTATTTTAAATAAATTTTATTGTGTAATATTTGACGCATAAGAATGTTTGTCACATGCATGTACAATTTGATGCATTATTAAGAGAACATGCATGAACCACCTAACAACTTAAGTACTAGAACATTCTCAAATATCACCGAAGCTATTTGCTAGATCAACTAGTATACAAAAACCTATCCCTAATTTCTTGATTATGTTTATGGTCTTACTGAAATGTAACACACATACAGAAAGATGCCCAAATCATAGTATGCAGGTAATGAATATTATAAATGGACATAACCAGCATCCAGATCATCAAACTGAACATAAGAAGCCCTCTTTGGGTTCTACTCCTGGTGCTTCTCCCCAAAGGATTAGCATTATTCTGACTTGTAATATCGTAATTAGTTATGCCTGATTTTGAACATTATATACATTAATTCACATTGTATGTATTTTTGTGTGTGTCTCACTTCTTTCTAAGCATTGTGTGTAGCTTATCTTACTTCCAGAATGGTGGAGAAAGGTTTTCTAAAAATCTGTTCCTCCATATAAGAAAAAGAACACAGGCAAAAACTATTAAAATCAGCAGTTTCAGAATTCTGGAACAATGTGCAGCAATTTGACTAATGTTTTTCTCAAGATAAACAGTGGAATCTTGGTAAACAGAAGAGTCTTGGGTTTGTTTGTTTTTTAACTTGTCCTAATCGCATCCCTTCTGCCCAGCTCCATAGTAGCCTTAAAAACCAATAATGGTAGCTGTGAAAACAAATAGCCTAGCACATACGAGATTCAGAAGAATGAGTTTGGAGGACCCCCAAAGCTTATTCGCACAGATTTGCCACATTTGACCCTTCTGGTAAAGCTTCATTCTCAGATCATGTTTTTATTTGACCTGATTTGGAGCTCTAAGTGAGCTACCTACAAGGCATTTCACAAAAACAAACAAACAAAATCATTAGCACATGATTAACTTGGCAGCTGCTTGAGGAAGCATTATTAGTTAGGGCTACAAAAAGCCTGACAGGGAAACCTTAAAAGGAAAATAAAACCTGGGGTATAAGCCATCCCTAAGAAGATTTGAGAAGCTCTAGTTTATTCCTGGGAATCTAAAAGGCCACATACATATGCAGAACTAAGAGCATGTGCAAAGCTATGCACATGCCCAGGAAAGACCTGAGAATGCCTCAAACTCTCACCACTGATTGAACTTGAGGCTCTGTAGGAACAAGAAGTAAAGGCTAATGCAGAATTATAAACTGCCTCCTGGAGCATTGAAAGCAAGTCCCAATTATA
This sequence comes from Spilogale gracilis, assembly GCA_004023965.1. Classification (NCBI taxonomy): domain Eukaryota; kingdom Metazoa; phylum Chordata; class Mammalia; order Carnivora; family Mephitidae; genus Spilogale; species Spilogale gracilis. Next base: position 162,879 of record PITA01000433.1, on the reverse strand, counting down.
TTAAACATACAATAATTAAAAAAAAAAAAACCACATATAATAATCAAGTCCAGCAAGGGTGCAGGACACATAACCAATATACAAGTATCAGTGGTATTTCAGTATACTAGTAATGACAATATGGAAATGAAACTGGGAAAAGAACTACTTTAAAGAGCATCAAAAAATAAAATACTTCAGAAACCACTTAAACACAAGGCATTCACTGAAAACTACAAAACATCATTGAAAGAAATTATAGAAGATCTACATAAAAAGCAAAAGAGGGGCACCTGGGGGTTCAGTTGGTTAAGCATCTGACTCCTGATTTCAGCTCAGGTCATGATCTTAGTGTCATGAGATTGAGCCCTGTGTCAGGCTCTGCACTGGGTGTGTAACCTGCTTGGGATTCTCTTCCTTTCCCTCTACCCCTCCTGTCTCTTACTCTTTCTCTCTCTCTCTCTCTAAAAAAAAGAACATCCCTTATTTCCCTTATTCTGTTTTCATGAGATTTTAGCTGTTTGCTCCAAGACTTCTCTTGCTCCTTCTTAATCCATCTGTCTTCTAAATCACTGATATGATCTTCCGCTTCACTTACTCTAGCTGTTAGCATATTTAAATTAGATTGCATCTCATTAATAGCCTTTCTAACCTCAGCTTTCACTTCTGTTATTATGGCTTCCATTTTGAGACTAATGTTCTTTTCCAAATTAGCCATTGCTTGGACGATTGCTGCCCTGAATTCCATTTCTGTCATATTGTTTATGTTCATTTCCAGTAATTCTGTGACCAGGGTTGCAGTCTCAGGGTTCTTCTTCTGTTGGATGTTCCTCCTCTGAGTCATTGTGGCGAGGAGTGGTTGAGGGGGTGTATAGTTAATTATGTCAGCCACTATTCTGGTTAATTGGTCGCTGGAAGGTTTTGGAGCAATCAGAATTCACCACTGAAAAGGAAGAAGAAAGGAAAAAGAGAAAGGAAGAAAGGAAGCAAGAAAAGAAACCTCTGCCAGAGTGGGGCCCAGTGGTAGGATTTATATGGTACAAAACTACTATGGGGTAGAGAAAAAGGCTATGAAGGGTAAATGAAGAGATCAAAAAGTGAAGCCCAACCTGAATGACCCGAGACCAGTATTTATATAATACAAAGGCAAAAACAATAAACCTAACCAAAGAAGTCAAGGATCCGTACTCGAGGAACTACAGAATACTCATGAAAGAAATTGAAGAAGACACAAAAAGATGGAAGAGCATTCCACGCTCATGGATCGGAAGAATAAACATTGTCAAAATGTCTACACTGCCCAGAGCAATCTATACTTTCAATGCCATTCTGATCAAAATTCCACCAACATTCTTCAAAGCGTTGGAACAAACAATCCTAAAATTTATATGGAACCAAAAAAAGACCCCGAATCACTAAGGAATTGCTGAAGAAGAAAAGCAAAGCTGCAGGCATCTCGTTACCTGACTTCAGGCTTTATTACAAAGCTGTGATAACCAAGACAGCATGGTACTGGCACAAAAACAGAGAAATAGACCAATGGAACAGAGTGGAGAGTCCAGATATGGACCCACAAATCTATGGGCAAATCATCTTTGACAAAGCAGGAAAAAATATCCAGTGGAAAAAAGACAGTCTCTTCAGTAAATGGTGCTGGGAAAATTGGACAACTACATATAGAAGAATGAAATTAGACCATTCTTTTACACCACACACAAAGGCAAACTCGAAATGGATGAAAGACCTCAATGTGAGGCAGGAATCCATCAAAATCCTGGAAGAGAACATAGGCAATAACCTCTTTGACATCGGCCACAGCAACTTCTTTCAAGACACGTCTCCAAAGGCAAAGGAGACAAAAGCGAAAATGAACTTCTGGGATTTCATCAAAATAAAAAGCTTCTGTACAGCAAAGAAAACAGTCAACAAAACAAAGAGGCAACCCACAGAATGGGAGAAGATATTTGCAAATGATGCTACAGACAAAGTGGTGGTATCCAAGACCTGTAAAGAACTACTCAAACTCAACACCCAAAAAAGAAGATGAACTCATCAAAAAATGTGCAGGAGACATGAAGAGGCACTTCTTCATAGAAGATATACAAATGGCTAACAGACACATGAAAAAATGTTCATCATCACTAGCTATCAGGGAAATTCAAGTCAAAACCACACTGAGATACCACCTTACACCAGTCAGAATGGCCAAAATTAACAAGTCAGGAAACAACAAGTGTTGGAGAGGCTGCAGAGAAAGGGGAACTCTCTTACACTGTTGGTGGGAATGCAAGCTGGTGCAGCCGCTTTGGAAAACAGTGTGGAGATTCCTTAAAAAATTAAAAATAGAGCTACCCTATGACCCTGCAATTGCACTACTGGGCATTTACCCCAAAGATACGGAAGTAGTGAAAAGAAGGGCCATATACCCCAATGTTCATCGCAGCAATGGCCACAATCGCCAAACTGTGGAAAGAGCCAAGATGCCCATCAAGAGATGAATGGGTAAAGAAGATGTGGTACATATATACAATGGAATACTACACCTTCATCAGAAAGGATGAATATCCAACTTTTGTAGCAACATGGACTGGATTGGAAGAGATTATGCTGAATGAAATAAGCCACGTAGAGAAAGTCAAGTATCACATGGTTTCACTTATGTATGGTGCATAAGGGGTAATATAGAAGACAGTAGGAGAAGGAAAGTAAATGGAAAGTAGGGAATTCAGGGAGAGAAACAAAACAAGAGAGACTTTGGACACAGAAACAAACTGAGGGACTTGGAGGGAAGGGGGTTGGGGGATGGGGGAGCCTGATGGTGGATACTGAGGGCACCTATTGCATGGAGCACTGGGTGTGGGGAATGGGCAATGAATCTTGGAACACTGAAAAAAAATTTAAGTAACAATAAAAAAATGAAAAAAAAAAAAGAACATCCCATAGTCCTGAAGAATTAAAACGGTTCAAATGAAAAACTCCCCGAATTCATCGATGGGTCAATGCAATCCATTGTCAAAAGCATCATTCGTGGATATTTTATATTCCCCACTGTGAGAAAAAGGTACTAAAACCATTAATACTTACAGTACCATGGCTTTCAGAATTCTATTTGTATGAAAACAGTATGGATCTTCTTGCTTCTGCAGTTCCCTAATACAATTTATTCAGTGCCAGTTTCATTATTAACCATGGTACGACATCTTCATTGTTCAGTCCATGAATACTGTTTCCCAATGACTCAAAAGTTGCTACTGTGCTTCACTGATGATAATCAAAAAGGCAAATATTATCCAGCACACAAAGGAAAGTATAAACAATAATTATTTTTCTAGTCATACTAACTTTATGATTTGAGAACATAAAATAACAGCACTCCAACTGCATCTTCTCTTGAACTCTTTAGGCTGCACTCCTAGAATGTGATCTCATTTAATGTTGTCCATACCCCTGCCTTCCACACACTGCCACCAGTAAAGAGAGGCAAAGCAAGAATGGATCCATTCATGCATGGAATATCCATCCCCCAATGAGTGTGGTATAATCCTGACTGATGAAAGTACAACCTCACCACTTTGATTAATCAAAAGATCCCTTTGGCATTGTGAAGTAGACATCCTATTGCCTTCAGAGGAATTGGGTGCAGCCATTCCTTAGGGACTGCCTAGAACATGGTGTAGAATTTGTGAAGGTGGATGACCTCCCTGGGTACTGATGGTGGGGATCCTAAGAATAAATACTGGCTGTTGCCATCCCTGCTGCCCTTGGCTGCTACAGACCTGAGGCATAACCATGGCCCAACACAGAGGAGTAAGAATCCACACAGGGACCTGTACTCATTCTGAAGTGCTGGCAGTGGACTATTGTTAGCCCAGAGTTCTGAGCTTCTGCCTTCTCTTGTGGGATAAAGTCAGCACTATTATTATTATGACACTAGTGTGTCAGCACTATTCTGATGGCCCAGTCCCATTGGAGTATGTAGTCAACCCCATAGTCTCATTAGAGTATCAAACACCTGAAGTGGAAGTGGAGACTGTGGCCCACACAGCCTCTGGTATTGACTTAGGGCACCCCAGCTGGAGAGTATTACTGGTCCTGGCAGGTTTGAGCTACTGGAATGGGACTCAGAATGTTTTCAGGTTGATGTTTCCAATAATACTCACCTAGGACCAAGTCTAGGCTCTAGGTGCACCGCCCAGAGGATACTGCTGGCCCTGGTGAGTTCCAGACTGAGGAAGGTGACTTAGAACATTTCTGTGAAGGCATTCCAAAACACAGGCATTCCAAAGCATGGGGGCACAGGGCAGGAGCCCCTCTAGCACAGGTCGAAGAAAAATACTGGCACAGACAGCTGTTAGTTTATGGAAATCCATTTCCTTTTCTTCTGGGCAGACAGCAAAATTTTATTTTCCAGGTTTCCTTAGTGTTAGGTGTTACCCTGTGAATTCTATGTAGTGAACTGTATGTAAAGAAGTGAGATATGCCACTTCCTGACCTAACCCATACACTTATTGGATATATGTCAAAATTCAGGATTGGCTGGGGAGCTACACTTCACAGATGACCTACCTTTTCTTGATTGTCTGAATCATTTAGTGAAGCAGAACCCTCTACTCCCATGGAAGATTGAATTTGGAGAAAGAAAATGCAACTTCTATTGCATTAGACCACTGAGTGTTCAGAGCCAGCTGTTATAGTAGCTAAATTAATATAGAAATATTTTAAGACTGTATGTATGTCAGAATTCTTAAAGTTATTAAAATTAAGCATGTGAAATAATTTAGAAAAGGGAATTGTTGCCACTAAGGTCAAAATAAGCTTAATGAGCATTTTGCCCTAAAATTAGACATAGCTGGTAACACAATTACATATAGGAGAGAAATACTATACATGTAGTCTACCTTCGTTTTGGCAAAATTATTGACTGCATTTCTCATGGATCCCTTTTAGCTGTATAATTACAAATAAAAGGATAGGAGCTATGTCAAGTTGGTGGAAATTTCTAGTCAAGTTCCAACACCTCTGTCATTGTTTTTCTTCATTTTTAGTAGCAACTTGAATAGAGACAGGTGAAAAATTCTTATCTAATTTTCAGGTGATGAAAACCAACATGAGATAATATGATATGTCAGAATCAAGATTCAAAATGATAGACTGAAAAGATAGACTGAAATAAAGAAAATGAAATTCAGCAAAAACAAATATAGGATATGGAATTGAGTTTTAATGTAACTTACCTCAATATGACAGATATGGCTTGTTGTAAAGGGTAAAATTGAGGACATTTCTCAAAAGAGTGATTCAAAATCCACAACTTGCCAGGTAAGTCACCAAAATGATACTATAGTTGCTCCTAAAAAAAATTGCTCAGATAAAGATTAGGAGTACAGATAGACCTGAAACACTTAAAACAGTGATTCTCAGTAGTGTTTTTTTTTTTTTTTTAATTTGTGGGTGTATTTTTTTTTTGTTTAAATCATTCCATCCTTTGATATAGAAAGTGTTACTACTCAGCCGTGCTACATACCCAATAATACATGAGTCATGTCAAGACTACAAGGCATTGTCTTCTATCATTTATGAACTTCAAATGTCCTACAGGATATTATTATGGGCAAACATTGTTTATAATCACTTAAGCTTAAAACCTAACTACAGTTAACATAAAATCTTCAAGTGTTATTACAAGGTATTAATTTTTCAGGTATATAACTACTATGTGTTTAAAGGAAGCTTATACTTTGGGTTTTGAACAGAACTTTACCGGGAGCTATCTACAAGTTCATAAAATTGGTAGTCATACCATTCAATTCTATATCAGATAGCTGGTATTTGATGTTGGTGCATTAGGGAGATTTGACATATAGGTGCAATCATCTCTTTTCTTATGTCTACCCTTTAGTCTTGCATATTTAAGTACACATTATTATGCTATTCTTTGAAAATGTCCCACTAAAAGTACATCTGCCACCAGGAGTCATTTCACTTGCCCTCTTTGGGGGCAGAGGCAGGGTCGCTGTCTTGGGAATGAAATTTGAGGTAAAAACCTCCAGCACACAGCTGACTTGCTCCTAGCCAGGTTTGATCTTGTTGCCCAGCTTTTGTTGCACAGTGAGGAGTGCTCACCTCATTTTAACAAAATGCCCGTAATCCTGGAATTGGTTCCCTGAAAGATAGTTGGCCATGATGTCTAACCATGAGTCTAACACATTCCCTTTCTCCCAGGTGGGCCACGGTGCTTTCGGGAAATGCAGTCCCTTCCTTTGTGAGCCCAGGGACCCCCTGGCTTGGCCTTCCCTGAGACCCCCACCT
>PITA01000433.1:0-156491 GCA_004023965.1 Spilogale gracilis | reverse complement strand
CCTGGGTCTCGTCACATGGCCTCCATGTCCTCCCTGAAGAGCTGAAGAGCTGAAGGCGCTCTGGCCGCGACCCAGGAGTGGGTGAGTGGCCTCGGGCTGGGGTGGGGCTGTGGGGGGGACCAGGCCCACGTCAGCACCCCAGCTCTGCTGTTGAGCACATGACTGCCAGGAAACTTGCTCCGACTTTGGCTCCCGTTTTTGAAGTGTTGCTCCCCATTGCCTAGGGCTTCAGTGGATTCCAGAGACCCGGATATCGGTTTTTGTCTCCTCGAAGTCGTTTCCCAAAGCACTGAAAGTTGGCACCGGCCTGCTGGGCCTGTAGTTGTGGCGCTGAGGGGAGCTGCCCGCACTTGAAAGTGTCTGGCTCCCTTGCTCCCGCTGCTCCATCTTGGAAACCTCCAGCCCCAAGCAGTGGGGCCTGTGGCATGGAAAGGCGTGCACAGCCTGCCCCCGTCCAGATGGGATGTGCGCTGGTGCCCTGGGCAGGATGGCTCCTCATAGTTGGCTTCTGAGCGGTAGGAAGAGACCAAGGCACTGCTGCCCCGCCCGAATTTTGGAGAGGAAACTGGCCTGTCCACATGGCTCTTGTGATCAGGAACAGCTTTCCTTCCAGAGTCCTCTGCCTGGGTGTTGACTGCATCCAGGTAGCCCTCCTGGGCTGCCCCCTCCCAGCTGTGGGCTGCCTTGCCCTCTTCAACTTCTAGGAATGTTCTGGAAAGAGGAAAAGGATGACTTGGTCTTGCCAGAGTTGGTTCACAGGCTCTGGGCTAGGCCTTCTTTCTCTAGCCTCTATGCGTTTTTGTGGAAATTGCCCTCCTAAGGCTCTGGATGCCTGGAAGATCTCTCATCTTCACCCACTGGCCTGAGGGGGTTGGAGGCTGTGGTAATTAGAATATGAGTTGTTGCTGTCCTTGGGGACTTTGTAAGGGGATACATTTGGCTGAGGTTTTGGGCTTCTCTCTTGGGGACATTCAGTCATGTTCTAGGGGCTCATCGAAGTCAAACCCAGGCCTGCTAGATCCATTTTGGTTTCCATTCTCATCAAGAGTAGTCATCTTGTCCCAAGCTCCCTGAGGAGCTATATATCTAGTTTCCTTGGCCAGTGCCTAGTAGAGTGTGCTCTTAGTACCCATGAAAGCCTGGGGCACGTGGGCAAAATGTGGCTCCAGGGAGGGTATGGGTAGATGCCAGTCAGCAGAGTTGCAAAGGCTGCAAGCCGACATTGTGAGCTGGGGACAGGGATGTGCCCCTTTAGGAGGAGGCAAGTTGTCAGTGGCAGTCTCCAAGGAACTGGGCCTCTGCTGGCTCCATGACGGGTGGCTCTCCTTTGCCCAGAGCAATATTATGCCATTTATCCTAAACCTAACCATCTGCTGAGGCTTGGGCCTCCCTGCCTTGAAGAAGCAGGGCTAAAGAGTTCCCCTCATAGTCTGCTGAGACTCCTGTTAGGGGTTCATAGATTGTCTTGACATAGCAAGTATCTGGTGTTGCATCCCTCCTAGGAAGCAACCTTGAACAGAAGTGATATCCTTGGAGCCTGAACCCTCTCAGCCAGAGATCCTGGGGGGTGGATGCTCAAAGAAGCTAGAACTGGGAGAAGGAGCTATAAGAGAAGTCTCACTTGTTACAGAGGTCCCTGAGCTAGTCAGTGCTGCTGGTGGATTTGCCAGGGGAAAGAAGATGGCAGAGGGGATATCCCCCACTCTTCCAGGCTCTCCATGCTCTCCAGGGAGCTACACTGTCAGGGCCCTACCTCACATTAGCATGGTCATAATTGTAGAGGAGCTGAAATTGCAGTAAGCCAAGGAGAGTCAGCAATGCCCTGAGATGTTTAACAAGCTGGCATCAGGTTAGTTCTCCCCAGATTTGATTAGAATGTTGAGAGTGAGGTCAGCCTGCAGGTTCACAGCACATTTGCTTCAGCCAAAGCTTTGCTGCTCCGGATCATGCTGCTTTCCTGCACTGGGGTCAGAAATGAGGTGCTTTGGGCTAAAGGAGTGAGACGTGACAGAGTCTGCAGGTTCAGATCTGCACATGCAGCTTGTTGCCTCTTGCGTGGTCACGGCCATCCTCAGGGCTGCATGCGGCTCCCGGCCAACTCTGAGTTCAAACCTCACTGCTGCACGAGGGCTTAGCCACACTCAACCATGGGCCATTTGGCCATGCTATGCCTATAGCAGCTATGATGGGCAGGTCCTGGGGACAGGGCTTGTGGGGGATGAATCCAGATACAGTCAAATATTAATTATTTGAAATCGCTTTTGCAGGTAGATTAGTTTTCTGCTAATGAATTTCAAGGATTGTAAAGAGAGCATTACAAAATATTTGCTGTAAAAAGGGTGTTGAATCACGTAGGTTCAAAAATCACTGCTATAAATGTCTATATCTCACCTATAAAAAGATTTGATGTCCTCTAGAATTTATAATTATAGTGATGGTTTATGATGTGGTAATAGGGAATTTAGAAAACAACCATTTAAGGAAAATGTCAGATACCTGGGAATAAAGAGGATGTGAGAGGAACTTTCCTGAGCATATGCTATGCAGCGAGTATTATGCTTATTTATTGTCCTTTTTTATGTCTTTTTTTAAAGATTTTATTTATTTATTTGACAGAGGGAAACACAGCCAGAGAGGACACAAGCAGGGGGAGTGAGAGAGGGAGAAGCAGGCTTCCTGCTGAGCAGGGAGCCCGATGTGGGGCTTGATCCTGAGTCTCTAGGATCATGACCTCAGCCAAAGGCAGTTGCCTAACCAACTGAGCCACCCAGGCGTCCTTTTATATCATTTTTAAAAAATGTTTACAATAAACTGTTTAGGTAGATACTATTTCTCCATTTAAAACTGAGGAAACTCAGAACATTACAGTAAACTGTTTAGGTAGATATTATTTCTCCATTTAAAACTGAGGACACTCAAAGCATTTAAGTAACTTGTGTGGAAGGAAAAGCTATTTTATTGTGAATACGGGATTGAGACCCAACTCTTTGGGTTCAAAGCCTAAACTGTTAACCATTGTGCAAGAGAAGATTAACTGAGGCATAATAGCTGTCTCCAGCTCCTAAAAGGGCTGATGTTCAAGAAGAATAGGTTTCACCTGGCCCATTCCAGAGGTTATAAAGCTTGGAATAGTGAAAAGAAATTAAACAGTGGTAGATTTTGGCTCAGTTTAAAGAACTTTATCACAACTAGTTATCCCTCAGGAGAATAGAGGGTAGGTACTTGCCTAGGAGGTACTGACTGGAAAGGATATCAGCAAACAATAAACTTCAGTATTGATTATCTTGGGTCAGAATTATTGAAGAAAGATTTTCTTCATTTGTGTCAGGTTAACACAGTTTTGTTTTAAAGGATTTATTTTATTTATTTTAGAGAGCGTGGGGGGCAAGTAGGGGCAGAGGGAAAGAGAGAAAATCTTAAGCAGACCCCCTGCTGAGCACAGAGCCCCGTATAGGGCTCACTCCCATGACCCATGAGATCATGACCTGAGCTGAAATTGGTAGCTGGATGCTTAACCGATTGAGCCATTCAGGCACCCCCAGGTGTTAACTCAGTTTTAACTCAGATTCAGTGACTCTTCTGAATTATTCTGTTCAACCTTCTACATAAAAGTCCCTTCTATTACATGTCATCCTGACATGTAATCATAAAGCTAGTAGGAGCCTACTATCTTCTATGTATTCTTGTCCACAGTTAATTCATAAAAAATTCCAGTATTTTATTTATCCTTTAATCCCACCTTAAATTCTTTTTGGAGCAGTGAGGCAGGGAAACATGTTTCCCTAAGAAGTTCATGCTGTCATAAGACAGCACGAAGGATCAGGAGGATTTTTCTTACATTGATATTTTTATTTTTGTTTGTTGGTTCTTTAAGTGTTTGAATATGGTGGTCATGCTTTCAGGTTGTCTTTGATAATAAGCTATTACACATTTGACCGCACTTAGTATTAGTTAGCCAACCTTCTCGTGAAGATATTTTCGTTTTTTAAAAGATTTCTATTATGGCACAGGCACCAAAATGAAACTAATTGTATATACCATCTTCATTAAGGAGCTTTTTAGCTCTGATCAGCATCTTGGCTCCTCTTTCAAAGTGAATTAAGGGCTTAAAACTCTGAAGTATAAGAAAAAAATCAGTTATACCTGATCAAGTGTATGTTACATACTGAGGTATAATAAAAAATCTAATGATCACTCTTATGATGGATTGTTATCCAACACAGCTACAAAAGTCTTGGGCAGATGAAGATGATCTTTTTCTTCAAGTGGATCAGAACATGAATTTTAAATGGTTTGAGGCTTTTCAACTCCAGGGCGGTCACCTGGAGTCATGCCTTGTAGCTACAGTGGTAAAAGCAAATAAAAGAAAGACATTTTTGATAAAAGAGTCAGTGGTGGATTGCCACTGAGTTCCCCTGGGCCTTGGTCTGGAGATTTGACCTCAGTGTTTTCAGACTTTATATTTCACTGCCTTGAACCTTATTGACATTTGCTTGTTTATTGTGCTTCTTGCCTGCTTCTGATAATAAAGTAAAATGGAACATAAGTGCCTTTTCAGTTGAATATAGATATAAACTACATGAGACATTTGTGGAAGTATAAGCAGTACAGGTCAGTCATTTAGAAAAAGGAATTTTCTAATTGTGGGCCGGATATTTAGGTTAAAAAATTATCAGTGTCTTGAGTTTCTAACCTGTTACTGGCACTCTAAAGATCAGTGGAACTTGTCATAATGTTCAGAGATAATGGCTACTCTCTGACAGCAATAGGAAGCAATTCTATTTGTATAGCAGTAAAGAATTATTTCAATATGAATATATTATAGCCTGAGAGGAGAAGATAATTTGAAATCCCATATAAACCTGTGATCATTTATTCTCATCATTCAATGGCCAGAAGAATTAAATGGTTTTCCAAAGCTCTCCACCTCTTTAGTTCAATGCAGATTGACCTAAAAGTGACAACTTTTGATAACCTGCCTGATTCTCTTTCCACAATTCCATATAATTACGAGATGTTGGAGCACAGGATTCAGGTATGTTAGTCTCTGCTTTATATACCTAGCAAGATAACTTGAAACTCAAAGACTGTGTTATGGGTGTGTTGAATGGAATAGATAATGAATGTTTTCTGCCTAACCTAAACTTTTATTCCCAGTGGGCCTCCCTTAAGATGAGTCTGTTCCTTGTCTTTTTATTCCCTGAGTATGGTCACTCCTATAGAAAAAGTGTTAAAATATCAGTTGAGAGAAAAATGAGGGTTTTGGAAGGGTTTTTCCCATTGTTATCAAAACATGGAATTATTAATGATTTAGTTAATTGGACACAATGAATACTGAAAGATATGTACACCTCTTTTGAAAGGTGAAGAGTATTTTTTCTGATGGGATGATGAGGTCAAGGTTCAGACAGTGCACAAAGTGGGAAAATTTCAGAATTACCAACAGATATAAACCATACTGCCTCAGAGAATATTTTATTCTACTAGGCATATATGAGTGACCTGAGGTGATGTAAGGCCCTTGGCAATAGAAAAAAGTTAGTGTCCCAAAGGCTTCCCTGGGAAACTGAGTTGTGGGTTTGAAGCCTTGAAATGGGAGGACCTGTGATTCAGGCAATGAAGCATTTAATCCACAGTATTGCCTAGAGAAGACCTTGGATTTCAAAGCCAAATCTGTCAAAGAAACCAACACAAAACAGGTAGACTAAACAGCCTAGCACCACTTTGCTTGTATCCATAAGGATCAGAGCAAACTTTATCTGAGCTTCGGCCTCCAGCCTACTTGCAAATGATGTCATTATGCAGACCTAGCTTTGGCATGAAGGCATAATTAGTATTCAGTCTGACAGAAAACCATTTCATTTAATTCCACTGGCTGAGATCCAACCGGCAGTATATATATGACAGCATACGAAACAGGCACTTTGGGTAAAAGCAGGCTTGGCATTAGTACGCTGAACAGTGACCTGGAATGGGAACAGGGACAGAGCAAGGTTGGAAGGAGCAAAGGAACAGAGGGAGTTGTCATTCCAGTTCAGAAACGTACTGAGTTCATGTTTTAGATGCAAAGAATGAGGTTTATTTAATAAAGATTCTAATGCCCTGTTATTCATGCTGTCTGACAAATTTATGAACATGGTCATGATTAACTTTTAACCTGAAAAAAATCACAGATATCCTCATAAGAATTTACCTGGAATGATAATCTGACCCCACATGTTAAATTTCTTTGGCAATATGAGAATGTATGCTGTCTCTTTAACATACTAGTTCTTTCTCTGTGACCCTAGCAATTTGACTGATCTGGGAACTGTCTGTGAAAAGTATTTAACACAGAGATTATAATTAACCGATCGATGGTGACATTTAATGCTCCAGATGCATCCTCATGCCTCTCTTTCCTGTTCTGTGTCCTAGGAGAGGGACTTGTATAGACTCTACATTAGTCTTCTTTGTCCTGTGGCTTCTAGTTGGATTTTATCAGTAGGAGGCACCAAGAGATTTAGAGATTGAGAGAAAATTCCAGCAGGTTCCCTGTGGGTAGACTCTGCCCTCTACTGAAGGCTACAGTTCCTCTTAGGTGGCCCTCTTCATAGAATACTTTCTCTGAGTTCTGTAATTACTCCTGTTCCTGGTCTTTTTTGAGGCCCTTTTTCACCTTGTTCACAATAACCCTGGGGTACTGCATCATTGCATTTTTTCCCTTAAGTCTTGCCTATGGCTTTGTAAATGGCGTTCATTAAACTCACCTCAAATTGCATAATTTTGGCTTTTCATCTGTTTCCTGTTGAATGCTACTGACAGTTAAAGATTCTGACATGACTGGGCAAAAGTCAGAATCATCCAGAGAAGGAAAAAGAGAATATGACTGGAGAAGTCTAGGAGACTGTTGCTTCACAGGAATGGAAAGTAGTAGAATTAATTGGTGGGATATTGAATGGAAAGGAGTCTCTGATGTCCAAGATCCCTGTTTATTGTCCTGAAATTCATGGGCAAGAATATTTCTGTAAATTTATCACTAGTAGAAGATGTGCTTTAATTTTTGCTACAGAAATAAGGACAGGTTAAGGTCAATTTATAGTTTTTTATTTATATCTATAGTTATGGAATTGATGGTCATGAATGAAAATAACAGGTTTTACTTGGTCAATGTGAGAATCAAACGTTCCATGATAAACTTACTTACATCCTTTTCAAGCCCTGTATTCCAGCATTGTCATCCATGCCAGCACCTTTATCCAGGGTAAATAGTGGTTAGTAAATGGGAGTGGACTTCTGGCTCACTTTTTTGATCTTTTATCCCCTCTTATTACTTTACTCTTTATTTCCTTGTTTGTAAATAAATCTTATTTATTAATTGAATGAATCTTTCATTCATGCTTTATCTTTTTTCCTACTATAGTTAGTTCTTTCATTCTCTTTCTCATAAATATTTTTGACGTGAAGTAAAAGAAGAGAAAGTGAACAAGGGAGAGAAGAGCCGACGTATATGAATAGAAGGAGGGCAGTTTATTGTGAGAATTTTGGACAGAGTGAAGCAGGTGCAATAAAATATCTTACTCCTATATTATCTTTGCTGAGAATACTTGCCTCTCACACTGAGTTCAGTTTAGGTAAATAGTAGAATAAGTTTTTGTTATGGTAACAACAACCAAAATATATGGCAAATGGAGAAAACTTTGGCATTTTCACTTATTAACAGTGGCCACAGGACTGCGGGGAAAATGCATATTTATATGACCAAAACGTAGCAGAGTTCACAATATATTATTTCTTTGAATCAGCAAATATTTTTCTAATGCTTAGTATGTGACAGGCACTGTTGTATATGCTGGGCACCTTGCTGCAAGTGAGGTGAATGTGCATCCCTTTTCTTGTGGATCTTACATTACAGTTGGGGTAGACAGTAAAACATGAGTTAAATATGTAACATGCTGACCACCAGTCAAGCTGAGAGCGGGACCTGAACAGTCAAAGGCTCCTCATCCCTTTCCATGTCCTTGGATGTTTGTCAGCCCACTGTGGGGACCATTCTCAAGCCTTGAGATATGAGACATATAGTCTTGAGAGAACAAGGTGTTGTTGAGACCATCTGGACTGAGTACCTGACTGGACCTTGTTAAGGCTTCTGTGTAACTTTTGAGATTCCAGGGAGTGGGTGCTGAGATCTGCTTGTGTGTGGCACCCAAGACAAACCTTGTATGTAAGTTACCTTCTTATTCAACCTGCCACCTACCAAGCCAGGATAGTTTGCTGCTTTCTTTAGTCTCTCTGTGCCCTCCATGATGGGGGCCAGTTTTCAAACCAACAGTAAGTGCTGGAGAGAAAAATGAATCAGGGAAGGAATATAAGAGGTGCTAGAGAGACGTGTTGCAGTTTTAAAAGGGGCAGTCAATTAAGGTCTTATTGAGAAGATGGCATTTGAGCAAAGACCAGAAGTAGGTGGAAGATGCCCATCCATATAATGGATATCTGAGGAAGGCATAGAATTGGCAATAGCTAGTGCAGAAGCCTTGAGGCAGAAGCATGTTTGGAATATTGAGAAAAGAGGACAAGAATATTGGGTGTCTAGGTGGCTCAGTTGGTTAAGCCTCTGCCTTCTGCTCAGGTCATGATCTCAGGGTCCTGGAATGGATCAAGGCCAGGCCGAATCAGGCTCTCTGCTCGGCAGGGAGCCTGCTTCCTGCTCTCTGGCTGCCTCTCTGCCTGCTTGTGATCTCTCTCTCTGTGTGTCAAATAAATAAATAAAATCTTAAAAAAAAAAAAAAGAGGACAAGAATATTAACATGGTTAAAGTAGAGGAAGTTAGAGAGGGAGATATTAGAGAGAGACAGCTTGTGTAGGTCAGGGGCTGGCAAATAAAGAACTAAGTAAATATTTTAGACTTTGCAGGATAAAATCTCTTCACATATGCTCCTCCTGTTTTTCCTCTATCTTCCTCCTCTTTTGCCTTTTTCTTC
The DNA here is from genome assembly GCA_004023965.1 of Spilogale gracilis. Classification (NCBI taxonomy): domain Eukaryota; kingdom Metazoa; phylum Chordata; class Mammalia; order Carnivora; family Mephitidae; genus Spilogale; species Spilogale gracilis. Next base: position 147,531 of record PITA01000433.1, on the reverse strand, counting down.
TTTCTCTTCTTCCACTTATGCTCTTGCTGCTGCTTCTGCTTACCGCTGAAGAATGTAAAAGTCATTTTGTTCTAGAGTCTACTGTCTGGATTTGACGTGCAGACAGAAATTTGACAATTCCCGATATAAATGACTTTGGAGGGTGGAAATCACTTACGTTTTACGAGGGTCAGTCTCTGTTCTCTCGAGAAGACTGTAGATGACAGATACAAAAGCAGGGAGACAGCAAGTCTTGCCAGCTATCCAGCCATGGACAATGGTAATGGGATGAACTCTGGGATTGCCGTAGATGTGGTGAGTTGCAGTCCACATGTTTTTTGGAAAGAACTGCGTAGAGGACATGGTGGCCCTAATTTTTTTTTTCCTGAGTAGTTAGAAGAGGGAGTTACAATTTACTGAATTGTCAAGTGAAAAGTGACCCTTGAATTTACCAAAAAGAGATTATTGCTAACTTTGAAACTTTTCATGGTGTTTTGGGGAGCGGCAAATTCCTGATTCAATTAGGCTTTTGAGAGACAAGAGAGATAAAGAATGGAGGTAGTGAATAGGGACAACACTTGATAAATTTCTTCTTTTAAAAGTATCATATAGAAATGAGATGGTAAATGAAAGGTGATTAGTGGTTAAGAAAGTGTTTTGTTTCTTTTTTTTTAGGGTAGTCTCAATTTTTTTTATTCATTTTTATTTTTTTCATTAACCCTGCCACCCCATCCCTCCCCCTACCCACCCCCCAGCAACCCTCAGTTTTTTTCCTGAGATTAAGAGTCTCTTATGGTTTGTCTCCCTAACCGGTCCCACCTTGTTTCATTTTTTTCCCTCTCTACCCCCCATGACCCTCCACCCTGCCTCTCAAATTCCTCATATCAGAGAGCTCATATGATAATTGTCTTTCTCTGATTGACTTATTTAAGAAAGCGGTTTTTTTCTTAAATTATTTTTTTTCTTAAAGATTGTATTTATTTATTTGACGGAGAGAGAGAGATAACAAGTAGGCAGAGAGAGGGAGAGAGAGAAAGGAAGAAGCAGGCTCCCTGCTGAGCAGAGAGCCCAATGTGGGCCTTGATCCCAGGACCCTGAGATCATGACTTGAGCTGAAGGCAGAGGTTTTAATCCACTGAGCCACCCAGGCACCCCTCTTAAATTATTTTTAAGGTAGTAGAAATTGCAGTAGATTTGTATACTCCTGGAGTGTTGCTGTAGTGAAGGAAACTTGATGATACAGGAGGGGAAGAGAATTGCTGGAATGATGTCTTTGAGTAGGTGAGAGGATAGAAGCAGGTGGAATGGGAGACCTTAGCTGGGGTTTTAGATGCTGCAACTGTTGTAACAGGGAGGAAAGCAAGGCACAGATATAGGTGGGGGAATAGATGTGTTGTGGGAAATTGTATTAATCCTCCTTGGTTTCTTCTTCTGTTCTCTTGCTGAAAGAACTACAAGGTCATCAGGTGAACGTAATAAATATTGAGGAGGTGGGGCTAGGGGTTTTAGAAGAGGTTAACTTACAAAAACAGTTGTGTGTGAGGGAATGTGGAAGGGTTGCCATGAATAGTCCATTAGTGGAACCTGTTGGAAGTGAGACTAGCCAGCATGCCTATATTTTTCTCTAGGCACATTTCACCTGCAGAATAGCAAAAGCACTGGATTTAACAAAATGAGTTGAGGTTAGAGAGGGACAAAAGATTTCAGGTAGATGAAAGGGGTTATTTTAATTTGGATCATGGTATTTCAGCTGGTTAGGGAGGGAAGTAAAACATTGAAGAAAATAAAGGGCAGTGAAAAAGAGGCAGGATGAATGGATTATAGGTACTGAGGGGGGTGAAAAATTGTGGAAGTTGTGACACTAGATGGAAGGAGCTACAAAGATGGGAGGTATTGGATGGAGAGTGGGATACTTGAAAATGAGGTCTGAGGAGGTTGTAGTTTTTGGTAATAAAAAAGTCTGGGATATGAGCATGAATTGTGATTCTGGCAGAGTGGGAAATAAACTCCTTTTAGAGAATTAAGGAATTAAAAGTCTGGGTTTTAGAATAATCATCTATGTGAAAATTTAAACCACTAAGAATCATCCCAGGTATGTTTTTGCAGAAAGTGACAGTCGGCCAGAAGCTAAAATCTTCAAGGAATAAGCATGAGTGACAGTTTGGTGATGATAAATGGTTATAACAAGGAGAAATGGTTGTGGTATAGTTTCACTACAGGAGATTCAGTTTGTTTTGTTTTCCTTTTGTTTTTAGAGAGAAGGAAGACTATAAGCAGCAAAGATTACACAGTCCCCATGATAGGAAGAGAAAGTGGAAGACAAAACATGTTGGTAGGGTTGTCAGGAAAAGCTTGGTTTCAGCAGAGAGGGATATTAGAAGAGAAATGGAGAAAAAGGTAATATGGGAATTTTGCTGATGGCTGGCTGTGAATTTCAGAGGGAAGCATGGATGGGTTTCAGAGTTGGGTAGAAATGAGGACTGAGGTGTAAAGAATGTCTAGGGAATTACAGTTGGAATTTGAGGGGTACCTGGGAGTTGTGGGATTCATTTGGTGACTAAAGCAAACAGGTACAAAAAGCACAGTGATCTTGGTGGTGCTAGTCTCAAGGCAGTCTGGTCTGGACTACTAGGAAGGGAGGGGTGAAACATGAAGACACTGGGCTGCTGTCAGAGGGGTGTGAGGGTGTGGAGAGGTGGGGGGGTGGGCTCATGCAGATTAGTATGTGCGGTATATTAAATGACAGTCTAATGAATAGTTATTGTTATGGTGCTGTATTAAAAATAATTCATTGACAACATCCCTGTCCTCATCCTCAACTATGAAATACCAGTAGTTACTTTCTGCCATGGATTATAATTGGAATTTACACAAACTTTTTATTATTAGCTTCTCACAAATGTCCTAGAAAGTAGATACTGTGAAATCAGTTTGTAAGCTTTTAAATTTGAGACAACTGAAACCCAGAGAGTTGAAGTAACTTGTCTGAAGTCTCACAGTGAATGGTGAAGTAGAGTTCAGACTTGGGCCATGAAGCTCCTAAACCACTCTTTACCTGGTAATACTGTTTTTCCATTAGTGCACATACTACCCATTGTCTCTCTTTTTAATGATCTCACTTGGATTTTTCTCTTCTGCGGCACAGAAATCTGTACATGGGGAGAAGTGTAGGCTTATCTATTGATGGATGATTTTCTGAGATTATATTCTTTATAGAAAACTAAGTATTAACTGATCTGTTTTATTAGTGATGTCAAATGTAATGATTTCCTTTTGGCTTGGTGTAGTCTAATAACAGAAAAAAATTCCAATTTTAGACTAATTGATTTTTACCATAATGCAAACAAAGATTTTCATGGCTTTGCTTAAAACAGAATGTGAATATCCTTGCTTTCATATGCCCTGTATATAATCTTTAAGCCTCCCCCTTCATTTGAATGTTCTCTTCAGTGATTCACCTCTGGACTTTAATTGATGATTAATGCTGGGCTCATTTAATATGCTGGTTTGCATTTTATTATCCAAGAGATCAGTACTCTAGAGAGCACAGCGTCTTACACCAATAAAAACTGTTTCTCATCACAGTTTAATAGGTAACTAACCTTCATTGTCTTGAACCAGAGTATCTGCTTTAGAAACTGGCTTTAGTATTCCTTTCCCTCTTTTCATGCTTAGAATGGAAGAGTAGCTGCTCAAACCAAGATGAAGAAAGCTTTACTTTTAGTATGTGAAAGGATTCATAAGCTTTACATAACATTTTAAAACCTGTATTCTATTTGGATAGAATTCCTTTGTTAATCTCTGTTTCTCCTTGCTGATCTTTCCAAATCCTTTTCTCTCATATTTATGCTAATTCTCCCTCCCTAAGCACCTTACATAAATTAAGTAAATTTGTAAATTAACAGAAGTAAAAAAGTCTTGTGCACATTATCAGAAAAGCCATCTCACTCAGAAATCTGCATGGTGGTAATAGTATTATGAAACTAACGTTGTCTCCAACAAGCCAGACATGAACTGTGAGCAAACACTGATCAAAAGCAAAACATTCAAATGGCTCTTTTCTGAAGGAGGAATAACTACCTCCTCTCAGGCTATCACAGAAGAATCTTCTTTGTTTGGGGGTGGGATATTGTGATTTATAATAAGAAATATATATTTGGTCTTTGACCACATTCCTGGCCAGTGCTCCTCAAAGGCTTGGAATTTCCTCTGGTAAGAATGATAGGGTGTCTTTTGTTACGTTAATGAGGTGATTTTCAGAAAGCTCAGTGGTAACCTAGGGATGAGAACTGGTTTCTAGGGAACCATCTACATGATTAGAGGATCAGAACTTCGAATTTGCCCCCTTCACCAACCTCTAGAGGTGTGTATGTAGGGATGACAGAGGAGCAGTTGCCAATGGCCAAGAGTTTAATCAGTCATGCCTCTAAATGAAGTCCCCATAAAAACTCAAGAGGATAGATTTTGGAGAGCTTCCCACATTGGTAACAATGTAGCGAAGCAGGGAGAGGGGCAGTGCCATAAAGCCTGGAGGTTCCAAGACCTTTCTCCACACCTTGCCTTATGCATCTTTTCTATCTGGAAATTCCTGAGTTATATCCTTTATAATAAACCAGTGATATAGTAAGTAAAACATTTTTCTAAGTTCTGTGAGTTGCTCTAGCAGGTTAATTGAACCCTGGGCACCTTTAATTTATAACCAGTAGGTCAGAAATACAGGTCAGCCTGGATTTGTGACTGCCATCTGACGTCCAAGGAAGGGATGGTGGAACCTCTCATCTATAGCCAGTTGGTCAGAAGCACAGGTGTATTCATTCATTTATTCACTCATTCATATATTTATATCAACAATAATTGAGTGGCCACTGTGTGTATGTTGGACACTGTGCTGGGTCTGGAAATATAAAGAAGAATAATTCATGGATCCTATTTTTATTTTCTTATTTATTTGTTTACTCACTGATTTAACAAATATTTATCAAATCAAACTATTTGTCAGGCATTGCTTTGGGAATTTAGAATACCTGAGTGAATAAATGGGAATCCCTGTCCCTGTAAAGCTTTTATTTTAGAAGAGGGAGGCAGAAAATAAATAACACAGTAAATACTTATCAGAAGGTAGTAAGTACTATGGAAAAAAGTGAGTGGATCACTGCAAAGAGGCTCAGGAAGGGCCAGTGTTGGACAGGGGAAGCCATATGCAGTTTTAGGAATGGGAAAGAGTATGAAACGCAGTAGTCCTGAGAAAGTTGAAAATAGACACAACTCAGAAAATGGGTTGACATGTGCAACTCTAGGTAAGTTATAATAGTTAGATACAGGAATTCAGTATGCCTGGTTATTTAATCTTTGTCTTTACTAGTATCTTCTCTCTCGTTTTGTGTGCTGCTCGTTTAATAAAAATATGTGTGTTGTAGTCAGTTTGGGAATTCTTTCCCAGGCTTCCTATGGAAGAAATACCCTTCCCACCTGCTCTAGGCCTTTATCATCCAGTTGTGGCAGAAACCCAATTTGAGAAGTACCTGCCATATAGAAAACATTCACTGAGATGTTAAGGAATAAAAGTAAAAGCAATCTCAGTTCAAGAGATGATTAGTCACTTTAAGTCTTACTAGTTGGTGGTTAATATAGTAGTATATTTGTAGTAGGTACTTTTCCATAGACATGGCTCCCCTCAATTTCTAACCATGGTTACCTATTTGCAAGTAATGCCTTTGGATATGAGGAGTAGGGTGAATAAAGGTGAATGGTTCAGAACTAAACATTTTCCTCTTAGAAGACTAACTCAGAATAGAATTCCCTGCTTATGACTGGGTCAGAGAGGCCACACCATATACAATGTTCTAGAAACATATTTGTTGCTCTGGGCCTGCTAATCACACCATCCAGCTTCATCCAATGAAGTAAGGTACTTGTTTCTTACATGTCAATTTACATTTCACATCTCTCTTTTAAAAACAATTGTTACTATAATTTTTGTAAAAGTACAAATAATTCTAATAATAAACCAATGGAATACAGAAAAAATATCCCAACTACTTGCCCAGGAGGAGGGTTGGTCCAAGTTAACATTCTGCATGACAAAAAGATAACAAATGCCTTCAGTACTAAGAGGTAGAGCTTACACTAAATCTGACCAAACTTTAAAAAGCCTGTGAGAGAGATGGCTTTGTCAGGACCTCAAGAATACCAAGTATCTGTAAATAGATATGACAAGGGTGGATTTTCATAATATAGAGTTCAAATGGTTTTTGACAACAAATACCTGGAAATGAAGAAAAACAAATCTACCATAAACATTAAAAAAAAAGGTTTTAAAGCTAAGAAAGCTTTTGGTATAATGTGCAAAGCTGCCACCTCAGACAGTTGTCGTCCTCCTCAGTTACTTCGCTGTGTATACACTCTCAGACAAACATTTACTCTTCCAGATCATGAAGATGAAGAACATAGATTGGAATCATTAAGATCTGTTTTCTCTCACTGTTACGAACACCTTGCCCCTTCTCTTATTTTTTCTTTGAAGTCTACAGCGCATTTTGTGCTTCAGTTACTCTCTCTAGCAGCCTTCTATAACTTGTAACTTAGCATTAGTGTTCTTTCACCAGGCTTTTCAGGGAAGACCTAAAAAGAGTCTTAAGGCCAGGCATGCCTGGGTGACTCAGTTGGTTAAGTGACTACCTTCAACTCAGATCATGATCCCTGGGTCTTGAGATCAGTCCCCATTGGGCCTACTTTTCCATGACTCATGTTTTCTCTCTCACTCTCATTTTTTTCAAATAAATAAATAAAATCTTTTTTTTTTTTTTAAGAGGGTTAAAACCATGATACTGAGATGGCAAGATATTATGTATTTAGCTAAAGGCCATGTGCCCAATTCTTGCTCCCTTGTCATTCCCAGACCCTGGAGTTTTGCCCTGATGTGGAAGATAAGGTTAGATTCTGGGAATCGAATGATACCAAGTCTAGGACTGGAGAAGAGCAAGTCTTAAATTCAGAGTAAACATAGATCCATAAATCCCTACACCATCTTTCTTCTCGGTGATTCCTGATTCCCCTCTCTGATTCATTATTCATTTTATGTTCATAGTACTTCATTTATTCATCTAAAGTGGTTTGAATGCCAGTTGTATACCCAGTTCTCTTTTTGTGCTAGGACCGCAGGGATGAGCAAGATACCCAATCTTGAGAAGTGTTCAGTCTAGTGAGAAGAACAGACACTTCATCCTGCCCTACAGGAAAGGGGCTTATAGGCAAATGTGTTGGGGAATTATGTCCTTTGGTCAGCAGTGTGAATGAACAGAGGGAAAATACATGAGGAGCCATATCTGCCTGGGAGGTTAAGTTCCCTCCACATGTGTTCCATAGTATAGAACACTTTCCGTACAATCCTTTTATTTACTTTTTCCCCCATAGGGCTGTATTTCAATTTCAGCCCAGCCCTGTATAGTTTCGCTCTTCAATCTATTTTCAAACCTTCCCGTGTTGTGACTTTTAAGCAAAGGGGCATCAGATTTTGAAGGCCCTTCTTTACTGCCATATCTACCAGGATGTTGTGCGTATTTATTCCCCTTGGAAACTCACATAGCACTTTGTTTCCCTTTTATGGCAAATTTTCTTATTCTGAATTGTAAAATAGTTGTTTATGTGCTGTGCTTGATGATTTTGAGAGTATAACACAATATTCTTTTTTTTTTTAAAGATTTTATTATTTTTTTGGACAGAGAGAAACACAGCTAGAGCTGTGGGGAGTGAGAGAGGGAGAAGAAGGGGGAGTGAGAGAGGGAGAAGCAGGCTTCCCGCTGAGCATGGGGCCAGATGGAGGGCTGGATCCTGGGACTCCCAGATCATGACCTGAGCTGAAGGCAGATACTTAATGACTGAGCCATGCAGGTACCCCCACAATACTCTTCTTTAACAGTAATTAAAAATATGATGAACAGAACAGCCCTCTGAAGCTAGTTCCTTCTTCTCATCCACACCATGTATGCTCTTCCTCTTCTGGAAGAAAGGCTAAAACCAGCCCAGCTTTCTGGACCAATCTTTGAAATCAGAGAAGAGAGTTATTTGTGCACTCAACACAGTTGTCAGGTGTCAAACTGGGACTCCTGAAGATAAGTTGGCTTGTACAGGTAGAATTTTTGAATTTGATCTTCCAACTTTTTCAGGGTCACAAAATGGAATAATGGAAAGGACCTAAGACAGTCAGAACAACACACTTATTAGAGCTAGGGGAAATGTCTTCGCTGCAATTCCTGAGGGGTTAAGTGTACTATAACAGCAGTGTGGTTCATTCACAGGCCAAGGTATGGCTGAGGATTAGGCTTTTCTATACAACTTTGCTAGTGCCTCAGGCATCAGTGGGACCAGTGGGTGGCTATGGAAGCTTTAGCTCCTCCTCTGTAATATCCATAATACTTCTCCTTCCTGCCTCCATACTTCTTACATATGGACAATGGACATTTTCTTCATCTTATGTTATATGCTATTCAAAATGAAAGACAGGTCCTCTACCAGAAGCCTCTCCATATTTCAGTAAGATTCCTTTCCCCAATATTAGCCCCAGTAGAGATGCTAAGCCCACCACTGGCCTCAGAAATTCAGCCAAAAAGCTGTGTATGCATTTGCCAGTATTAATCTTGGCCTGAATCTGGACAGTGGTAGGGTGTCCGCCACGCAGTATGTTCTAAGAATCAACCCTAGATTAGTTCTATGGCCTTACAAAATCCTTAGATTCATCTTTATCTTAGGAGTATAACCTCTGAATAATCACTTAACTTCTGAAATGGGATCTATAATATTATTATCTCTTTTGTAGGGGTTTTGTGATAAATAATCCATGTAAAGTGCTTGGCACGGTGACTAGCACATACTACATAGTGAATGTGTGTAGGCTGTGATAATGATGACCATTATCATGCCATGAACCTATTTGTTGTTGGGCAAATACTACCAGTAACCTCCATTTACACTAACTCTGTCTCCTGTCCCTCTCAACAGTATACCAGAATATGTGCCATATTCCTCAAACTAAAATATGCCTATTATGCCTAGGGAGTGCCAGGGCATTTCTGAACTAACTAAAGGTTAAGTTACTTGTTCTACAAGGGACAAGAGCTCTTACCAGTGGCTTTAGATTGGCCCTAAAACTGTCCAGGTTGGACTGTCAAGTCTACATAACTGGGAACATTACTATGTTCCAGCCAGTCCTGAGGAAACTGGAAAGTTAATTCCATTTGAGTAATATATACATATTATATCCCACTTTTTGAGACTTTTAAAAATCTAATTATTGCATTTGTAGTTTTAATATCCATAGAAGATATTTATAGTGTGAAATTGTTCTCTTATCAGCTGAAGGCTTTGCCATCACTCTTATCAAGCAAGGACACATAGCTTTGTGTATGGTAACACATAGAAAGTGATTAAGTCAATGGCAAAGGGGGAGGGAAGAGAAGGGGTGGCATTACATTTCAATAAACATTTGGAAATCTTTGGAACTTAAGGCTGTGCAAATAGAATTGACCAAAAATGGAAAAGTTGTGGCTATTTTTGATGGATATTCTAGCAGTGATATATTATGTTCCTTTGCATTTTTGTTTATTCAGCTTGATGGAGGATATAAAAAGGTGCTTTGGATTAAGCACTTTAATATCTTACATTTCTATTCTACCTTTCACCCCAAAGAGCTTAATAAACTATGTTTATACAGCTTTATAAATCTTGTGCAGAATTGGCCTTTTCTTCACCAGACATGGTAGAAAGCCATCTGTGGTAGACATCTGCCCCACTGAAGGAGGTGAGGAATTCAGGCCAAGCTCACTAAGGTAGATTCAGCTGGTACAGACATGTACTAAAATCCTAACTATTGGGCAAATGCTGGCTTGGCTTGTGAGTTTGGGGAAAGAAGTCCACTGAGAAACATTAATATACTTTTTATTAATCTACTATTTAGACAGTTGATGTTGAATTGCCTTGTTCTGGCTAGTGTGTAAGGGGGAGTTTCATGAAGTTTTGGCATTTCCTATCTTGAACCATTAACTCATTTCTATCACCTTGATTAAAAAGTAACAGTACATCATCAGTTATTTGCTTAAGCTTTTTAAAGATATTTTATGGGGCGTCTGGGTGGCTCAGTTGGTTAAGCGACTGCCTTCAGCTCAGGTCATGATCCCAGAGACACGGGATCGAGCCCCACATCGGGCTCCCTGCTCAGCGGGAAGCCTGCTTCTCCCTTTCTCACTCCCCCTGCTTGTGTTCCCTCTCTGGCTGTGTTTCTCTCTGTCAAATAAATAAAAATCTTTAAAAAAAAAATAAAATAAAGATATTTTATTAGGAAGCCATTTTTCTTATGGTTAGAATGGACAAAAATGGTATGCATACATGTTTGGGTCATTAGAACATTTTAATTTATACTTATGTTATCTATATTGAACATGATTTATTTTTAAATTTTTAAATATTTTAAAATTCTAGTATAATTAGCATAAAGTGTTATATTAATTTCAGGTGTATAATATTCAACAATTCTATACATCACTTGGTGCTCATCAAACTATGTGTACTCTTAATCCCTTTCATCTGTTTCATCCCTCCTCCCATGCATCTACCCTCTGGTAACCATCTGTTTGTTCTTTGTTTTTAAGAGTCTGTTGGGTTTTGTGGTGGGTTTTTTTTGTCTTTTTTTGTTGTTGTTTTTCATTAGTTTTGTTTTTTAAATTCCAATGTGAGGGAAATCATGGTATTTATCTTTCTCTCACTGACTTATTTCACTTAGCATTATACCATCTAGATCCATCCATATTGTTGCAGATGGCAAGATTTTGTTCTTTTTTATGGCTGAGTGATATTACATTGTATATATTTACCAACTCGTGTTTATGCATTCTTCTGTTGGTGGACACTTAGGCTGTTTTCATAATTAGGTTATTGTAAATAATGCTGCAATAAATATAGGGTTGCATATATCTTTTTGAATTTGTATTTTCATATTTTTCGGGTAAATACCCTGTAGTGGAATTAGGGTCATATGGTAATTGTCTTTAATTTTTTTGAGGAAAAAAAGTATGTCCCCATACTGACAGTGCCTATACCAGTTTCCATTCCCACCAACAGTGCACAAGGGTTCCTTTTTCTCCACATCCTTGCCAACACTTTTGGTTTTGATTTTGGCCACTCTGACAGTTGAGGTGATAGCTCACTGTGGTTTTGATTTGCATTTTCCTGATGATGAATGATGTTGAACATCTTTTCATGTGTCTTTTGGCCATCTGAATGTTTTCTTTGGAGAAATGTTGGGTCGTCTGCCCATTTTTAAATTGGATTATTTGATTTGTTAGTGTTGAGTTGTGTAAGTTCTTTATATATTTTATGTACTAATCTTTTATTGGATATGTTATTTGCAAATATCTTCTCCCATTCAGTAGATTTTCTTTTGTTTTATTGATTGTTTGCTTTGCAGAAGGTTTTTATTTTTGTATAGTCCCAATGGTTTATTTTTGCTTTTTTTTCCCCTTTCCTTAGAAAAATATTGTTATGGCCAGTGTCAGAGAAATTATTGCCTATCCTCTCTTCTGGGATTTTTTATGGTTTCAGGTCTCACATGTAGGTTTTTAATCCAGTTTCAGTTTATTTTGTGTATGATGTAAGAAAGTAGTTCTGCTTTAGTTTTTGGGTGTGTTCCTGTCCAGTTTTCTCAACACCATTTGTGGAAGAGATTGTCATTTTCCCATTGTATATTCTTGCCTCCTTTATTGAAGATGAATTCTCCATATAATCAAATCAAGTATTTCTGGGTTCTGTGTTCTGTTCCATGGACCTATGTGTTTGTTTTTGTACCAGTACCATATTGTTTTGATTTCTAGTGTAGCGTGTCTTGAAATCTGGGATTGTGATACCTCTAGTTTTGTCCTTCTTTTTCAAAATTGCTTTGGCTATTCAAGGTCTTTTGTGTCTTTTGTGAAATTTTAGGATTATTTCTTCCAGTTCTGTGAAAAATGCTGTTGGTATTTTGATAGGGGTTGTATTAATTGGCAGATTGCTTTGGGTAGTATAGACATTTTACTAGTATTTGTTCTCCCAATACATGAAGGTGGAATATCTTTCTGTTTGTGTTATCTTCAGTCTCTTTCTGCAGTGTTTTATAGTTTTCAGAGTATAGATCTTTCACCTCCTTGGTTAAGTTTCCTAGGTATTTTATTATTTTTGGTACAGTTGTAAATGCAACTGTTTTCTTAATTTCTCTTCCTGTTACTTCATTATTAATGTGTAGAAAAGCACCTACACCCCAGTATTTATAGGTGCAATGTCCACAATAGCCAAAATGTGGAAAGAGCCCAGATGTCCATCAGTAGATGAATGGATAAAGATGTTTCATACACACACACACACACACACACACACACACACACACGATGGAATATTACTCATCCATCAAAAAATGAAATCTTACTATTTGCAATGACATGGGTGGAACTAGAGGGCATTATGCTAAGTGAAGTAAGTCAGAGAAAGACAATTATCATGATTTCATATGTGGAATTTAAGATATTCAACAGAGGATCATAAGGGAAGGGAGGAAAAATTAAGGCAAAATCATAGAGGGAGACAAACCATAAAAGACTCTTAACTATAGAAACAAACTGAGGATTACTAGAGGGGAGGGAGGTCTAGGTGATGGGTAGCTGGGTGAGGACATTAAGCAGGGCATGTGATGTAATGAGCAGTGGATGTATATGCAACTGATGAATAACTGAACTCTACCTCTGAAACTAATGATACACCATATGTTAATTAATTGAATTTAAATAAAAGAAAAATTTAAAAATACAGTGGATTTCTATGTATTGATTTTTGAAGATGATTTTAAATGATAAATATCATCTTAATTGTACCCATTAGTGTTAAGTAAATAGAAACTATTACTGGATTTCTTATTGGGGTTATATTATAAGAGTCATGCACTTATAATAGTTTCAGGTGTTCAGTCTTGACAACTAAAAAACAACCAAAATGTAACTGATTAGATATAATAATGAAAGTAAAACTGTATTCGATAAATAATAAACTTATGTTCTTGAGACTTTAGGTGACATTTGACCTTTAATATTCAATGTGAAGTCTTTCTGTCTCTGTCTCTTTCTCTCTCTCTCTCACACGTACACACATACCCATCCCTGATTGGTGTAATCCTAAATCAGGATTGAAAAGACCTCTAGGTTAGTCTTGATTTTTGTCAGAGATTTGCTGGTCCGTCTCTCTCTAACCTCAGTTTCTTAGTTTATGTTACGTTTTGTGCAATGCAGTAGTGGAAAAAGTCCAAATATTATGATAATGGTATATTAAATGTATGAATATTTGAGGAATTTGTATGACTCTTTAAAATCTTAACATATCAAGTTAAAAATAACCAAATTCTTCTAGGTCCTGCAAATTCTTCAGCAGTGTAAACTTTACAACTTTGTTAACGTTTTCCTCTACTATGTTATCACTTACTGCATTAAATCAGGATAAGTAGATTCATGAAGTTTTAAAGGATGCCCACTTTCCAATTGGGAACTTTAAAATTCTGATTTATTTGGTACATATCTATGATATGTTCAGCTGGACTGAAGAAGATACCAAATTCAATGTTATTTATAAGCATCATAAAAATGCTTTATGAATATCCATACATTCAAAGGACAAGACTAATAGCTACTTTGAATATAAAGGTTGAAACTATATGCTCTCTTAGTCAATACTTCAAGCCCTTATGTATTCAAATTTCTGTAAATAACTCAGTTTTATTTGGGCTATACCATATTTATTTAATTTATAATGATGACTTTCCCTTCATTTTTTATTATTTTGTTTTTCAGCAACTAGCAACATGACTAAGCTCTGAAATTTGGAAGTTCATATTTTAAATCAAGGTATTAGAGTAGCATTTATAAAGAAGTGAAAAAGCTAAGTATCATAGTCTGGAAGAAAAATCCATGTATACTGTTTCATTATATTGTGACAGGTATAATTTCAGATGACAGGTATGTTTATCTTGTTCCCAAAGGTACAACAGTCTCATGCCTTTTCCGTACTGCTTAGGAACAATCACCTCCACTTTCTTTGTATCCCATTATATTTCTCAGGAAACTGCTTGCATAAGGAACTCCCCCACATTAAATTGCTATGTGTTAGGAAATGGATTATGCCTGTGCATTTGGAAATAATTGATCCTGTAGGCTAGATTTCATGGGAAAATAAAAACCAAAAAAAAAAAAAAAAGATTTTGATAAAGCTGACTGGGCTAATACAATTTCTGAATCAGCTGTTTGCAGGCTGATTTTTAACTGGATGCCATGTATTGCAAACAGTTGGATTACAAATAATCAAGGCATTTTACTCTAATATATAGTATAATTCTTATTGGGAATGCCTGTGTTTGTGCAGTAGTTAGAGTTCACCTAGATAGTTCAACTAAACATTTTTGTTTGTCCTTATTTAGAGAGTCCTATACTGCATACTGTGTATAAAACAAAGATGCAACACAGAGACCCTGCTTGTACTGTCTTACCTAACTCAATTTATTCTGCATTGTAGTAAATATAGTTTAAGTAAATCATTATTTTTTTTCCTGAATATAAGGGACTGTGTCATAATCATTTGCATTTCTCTCCTCACCCAAGTACCATGTCTTGTGTGCAGTAGGTACAATAAATTTCTGGAATGTAAAACATTTAGGAGACTGATAGAATCAACAAATATATTTGTCCTTGATTTTTAGATTTATAAAAAGGAAAACATTGATAGGGCATCTAATCTGTCAAATTAATAGGACTATAGAATGGTTTCTAGCATCTTTAGAGAAAATCCAAGTATCTTTGGCACTCAAGACCCTTGATAATTTTTCACTTCCTGTATCGCTCATTTCAATTCTATAATTTCCTCTGACATACTCCATAATCTAAGCCATGTTGAATTATGCTTAGGTGATCATACATCCTGATTTGCTCAGAATGGACATGGTTTATATCAATTGTCTCTACATAACTATTAGTAACTACACTTTTCACTTTTATCTGGGTATTGGTTTCTATCAAGTGTGTGGTCACCTTAATTTATATACTTATATAATGGGCCTGGTGCTTAATTCTTAATATTTTGTAAAGTTATTTTTGGAGTTTCTCTATCTCTGTTTTTGACAAATAGTTCAGTACATGTTCACATTCAATCTAGAAAGTGAGTTGGCTTGAAGTTTCTGGGAGTTTTAAGTTTCTTAAGAGCTATTTAAAACTAGAAGAATCATGGAGACCTGGTTGTTTTAGATATTCTCTAGAGCAATTCTGTTGCTTCCATTGGAGCAGTTCCAACACTGTACTTTTCTTTGAATAATGATAAGAACACCCTGGACCTAACTTAGTTGTTGATTTAGAACTACAGTGACTCCTTCTTATACTGTTCTGTAAGGATCCAAAAGCATGACGGAGTCCTATCAGTTTTTTTGAAGTACACCTTATGTGATGTGTGTTTAGTAGTCCGAGGATTCTTTTATGTACATCAGTGTTCCCAGAGTAATTCTGGTTTCTTCTGAGAGAGATAAGAATTTCAGACCAGAAATTTTGAGGCACCACAGAATATACATTTGGAGAGTTAGTAACTTTGATAAATCTTAGGTTAGTTTCTTTCTGCTTCTTCACACACACACACACAAAAATTGCTGACACCCAACAGGAACATATCCAGAACATCTGCCTGGCTGAATTACTTTGATATACAAATGTAGATGTATAGATGTAGATTTACTGAACTGATCTCCATGGCATTGCCTTCATCCATGATTTTCCATCTACTTGCCTCCCACCCCCTGCCTTTGGTTTTCAGCTTTCCAGCTGGATAGTAAACATTTATTTTCTCATTTGGCTCAGGACATGCAACTTCTGTCACAGTTAATACAAGGCACTGGCATCTGGTAAAACAGCAATGCTGCTCTGAAAGCCTGTAGTTCAAATGACAGTTCCAGTTTTTCTTTTCTCCAGCCTTTATTTTTAGTTATGACAATATAGGAGGGGGAAAAAGTTTACAGTTCTTAAAGTTCTAGGAAAATAATTTAGTCTGCCTCTGTAGAACCAAGAGAGTTGGAGACATTGGATGGCTTCACAGGAGCCAAGGGCGGCACCTGTGTTAACTAGAGCTGTCTATTCTTGTCAAAAAGGAATGTGAAAAGGAATGAAAAATATTGATGGGATAATTGTAAAGTGAGGATGATCTTCAATGTGTGAGATCATTTAGGAAAAATCATTAGGACTATTTTCATAAATTGTGATCCAGGACATGTGAGACTGTGTGTATGTGTGTGTGTGTGTGTGATCATAGACTGTCCCCTAAAAAATGTTTTTCAAAGTATTTTCAGGCTTAGGAAGAATAATTAAATCTTCAAATTAGATAAGGTGTGGGAAATAATAAAAATATTGGCCCTTTCTTCTTCAAACCCATGATATTTATGTACCTAAAGGTCTATTTTTGGTTCTCTTTACTGCTTCTCAATAGAAAAAAAAAAAACAGAAATAGAAAATATTTATAAAGGGGGAATGTAAATAATCTGAGTGATAGAAGAATTCTGAATAAAAATTAAATGTTGAATAAATAGATGAAGGTTGAGGAGAAACATGCTTGTTATTCATATAAATTATGAAACTCGTATCTATCAAAGCCCTGAATAATCAAATTAGCTATGTCTTGTTTTTACAAATGCAATTTTTGGGGTAAAAAAATTGTTCCCAAAAGTATGGGCAGAATTAGGGAACAAATGAATGATGTGGAGGTCTAGCAATACTAGGACAACATTACTACCCCTGAACGGAAAGGGGCAAGGAAAGAAAGTGATGCTACTGGAATCCAAGAAGATTTATTACCAGGGGAGAGCTTCTAACCGAAGCTGGAGAAATCATGGGACACAACCCCTGCTGGAACCACAGTACTAAATTAGAGTGGGAGAGGATATTTTAGTCAGTTTGGACTGCTGTAACAGAATACCAGAGAGTGAGTGGCTTATAAATAATAGAAAATTATTTATGATTGTTCTTGAGGCTGAGAAATCTAAGTTCAAGGTGTTGGCAGATTTGGTGTCTGGAGAGAACCTGCTCTCTGGTTCATAGAAAGCCACCCTCTTACTGTGCAATAGAAAAAGTAAAGGAACTTTCTGAGGTTTCTTTTATAAGGACACTAATTCCATTGATGAAGGTTCCACCCTCATGACCTAATCACTTTCCCCAAACTTCACCTTTAAATATTATCACATTAGAGGATTAGGATTTCATCATATAAATTTAGAGAGGACACAAACATTCTGTCTTTAGCAGAAGGGGAAGTACCCTAATCTATTTTTTTCTATTCTTAAATATCTTGCTATGTCTCTCCTTAACTGAATCTAATTAAAGGATAGAAGACAAGGGATCCCATGTAATTGAATCCTTGGGGATCAGTTCTCTGGGGGTACAGAGCAAAGTGAGAAAGTTGAAAAATTTTTGGGTGTGTGAGGGAAGGGGAAGTGAGGTGGAGAATTTTCAGCATAAATTTACACAATGTAATGACTTAGGTATTATTGTAGTTCCCATTTCACAGATGAAGAATTTGAGTCTAGGATTATTTAATTTGGCCATGGTCACACAGCTAGTGGACCTCAGACTACTGCCTTGAATTTATGTTTCCTATCAGTAGCCAGTGTCAGTTATGGTGTTACATTGCCACTCCAATATTTATATTTTTTCAGGTGATTGACACTGCCAAAAATAAATATGTAAATAAAATTTATGTATAAAAATCAAAATTTGTATGGTTAAATAAGTTTAGAGAAAACCATAAGAAAATTAGTAACTAGATTTTATATGGAGGCAGTATGGAGAAAGTCAGTGAATACTGCTTTAATCTTTTCCATTCTTGCTCCCATTGCATGTTTTATATCTTACATTTCCAGCAAAAGCTTAGAATTCCTGTCACATCAATCCGAAATTAGCTTTTGCAGGCTAAGGGCCTTAGGCATGAATGTTTCTGCAAATTGGATAGAAAGAGCATTGCAATGGTCCAAAGGCTCCCAAGTCAGCTTGAATTTACAGCATAGTTTGGACAGTAGCCTAAATTGACAGTCTGGGAAGTGTGAGTGTGAGGAAAAGGGTTGAAACTGCCTCCTTTTTCGTATTTTCCCCATTAGACAGAAACCAAGAGGGAAATAGTTTTTATATTTTATCATATATATTACATCTTATTCTAAGCTGACAATATTATATAAATGGACTGTAGCAAATGAAATTTTCTCAAAGTGAGAAGCAAACCTGCATTATATTCATTGTAAAATGTAAACTATTATTTGTATGGTTTCTATGGAAAATACTTTTCTGTAAAATGTAGGAATTGTCACTTCCACCACTATGTAAAATTAAAAATTTGGATTATTTTAACTCTTAATACAGTGTGACATCATAACAAACCATAGTTGAGAATTGAGTTCATTTCATTTAGTTTTTCTTTTCAATACTAAATATCAAACTGTGGAGGCCTAAAAGGGTAATGGTGTCAGTAAGCATCACTAAGTATTAAATAAGGAATTCATTAGTGCTTAAAGAGATAAAACAGAGGAAACAGGGGCCATCCAAATGGGCAACTTTTCAGTAATATGTTATTTAACATAAGGTTTTGTAAAAGAAAGGAAATAAGAAATGTATTATCGAACAAAGGCAAATGAAACAGAGGGTATAAACAAACCATTAATGTCACTTAATTCTGGGGCATAAGGAGTAATATGGAGGACAGGAGGAGAAGGAAAAGAAATGGGAAGTGGGGTAAATAGAGGGAGACGAAACATGAGAGATTTTGGATTCAGAAACAATCTGGGAGTCTTGAGGGGAGGGGGTGGGGGAATGGCTGAGCCTGGTGATGGGTATTGAGGGCACCTATTGCATGGAGCACTGGGTGTGGGGTATAAACACTGAATCTTGGAACACTGAAAAAATAAAATAAAAACGAAATAAACATGAAAAAAAAGATCAAGTACAAGAAAAATGACATTAAAGATGAAGAAATCAGTTGTCAATATAGGAAGAAATATGTTCTGGCCAGCAGGACTGGCATGAGCAAATAACATAGTTTTGGGAGACAACAGCTGATGTAGGTTACTTTTAGGAATCCTGTTGAGGTATTAGTAAGAAATGAAAACCATTGGCTTTTGGTTAGGACAGACAAAGAATGGTGGGAGAACATGGAGGATTCCAAGCCAAATTAAGGGAGTGGAAAAGGGCTCTCTAGGCACTCGGGATATAGCAGGAAGGATGCAAGTTGAGGTAATCTCTGCCTTGGTGTTTCATTTCCTTGAAATCAATTCAGTCTTGAAAGATCCATGAAATCTACAAATTAATTTTATAAAATGTATGAGTAAGTTGTATGTGACCTCCCAGTTCTTAATGCTTTTACTGCAACATATTTACATGAAACAAAAAGAGATATCTGATGTCATCTTATATATGTATTTATTGCAATATATACTCAGATGCTTTCTTTCCTTTCCATATATCTCATTTCTCACTTGAAGATACATTTCTGAGATGTATCAATTTTATATCCATATAAACATATTTTGTTCATTTTATTGCTGTATAGCTGTTCTTCTTGGAGTGTTTGAGTAATTGGAATCTTAAGGAAAAATGAGAAAGAAATACTTTAAGAAACAATGATTGAGAATTTTCCCAAATTAATAACATTCTTGACCCACTTGAGAACTTAAGTCACAGGGCAGAAACCGAATGCAAAATCTGGAAAGAGATGGAAGCCTGCATGGAGAAACAGAGCCTCAACATGTGCTTATCTGGGCCAAGTACTACTTGTGGTCCTTAGGCCAGAAAAAAAGATACAGCTGCAAACTTGTAACAGATTGCTGAAAGCTAGCATCAAAGTGTGAATGCTCTGAGAAAGTGTGAATAGGGGACTTAACACCCCTTTTCAGACTTTTCCTCCAGGAACCACATTAGGTGCTCACAGCAAAGACCAGTGAGATTATTGAGAAAATGTATCCTGTGGCGCTGGTTGGTAGAGAACCGCTGTAGCCACTACCAAAGTCCATCTGGACACACCTTCTCCATCTCCTTTAGAGATTGAAAGCCTTAATTTGAGAGGGAAGGATAACAAAAACTGTCACTAGAGAGAACTGGTGAGAACCAATTCCAGCTTGGGGAGAAAAACAGAAAAAAGAAAAAAAAAAAAGGATGTTTTGCACCTGAGAGAAATCGGACGTATGAGACTAAATAGGAAATTTAAGCAGATCAGATGGAAATTTTAAAAAAGAATCAAAGGGAATTACTGAGTTTCAAAAACAAAGTAACAGAGATAATGCTTGAAAAAGTCTCATTAGAAGACTTGACAGAAGTAAGGAAAGAATCAGTGAACTTGAAGATAGGTCATTAGAAATGGCCCATGCTGAAATGTGTGAATATGTGTATACATGGGTGTGTGTGTATATATATGTGTGTGTGAGAGAGAGAGAGAGAGAGGCAGAGAGGGAAATGGAGAAGGGAGAAAGGGAAAGAATAGAATGTCTGAGAGCTGGGACACTATCAGGCAATCTAATGTGTTAATTGAGTTATTGGAGTGTTTGAATAATTGGAATCTAAAAAAAACAAGGGAGAATAGGAAGAAAAAATATTTTAAGAAATAATGGTTGAGAATTTTCCCAAATTAGTAACAGACATTGAAACCACAGATGCAGGACGCTGACAGAGCACCAACCAGCATAAACACTAAAAAAATCCACAGTTAGGCATATAATATTCAAATCTGAAAACTAAGACAAAGAGAAAATCTTGAAGGTAGCCATAAAAAAAGAAATGTCTACAGAAGAACAGGGGTTAAGAATTATACAGCAGACTGCTCATCTGGAACCATATAAGAAAGAGGACAGTTGAGTAACATTTTCTAAGTGCGGAAAGAAAAAAATCTCAAGCAAAGTTCTGTTCTCACTGAAAATATTCAATAGTAAAGACTTATGAAACAAGAAAAATTAAAAGAAAAAAGAAAAAAAACCTAAAGGAATATATTTGTAACATAGTAATGTACAGAGATATTAAAGAAAATTCTTCAAGCAAGTGGATTATAAGGTAGTTTAAAAACTGGAAACCAGGGTGCGTGGGTGGCTCAGTGGGTTAAAGCCTCTGCTTTCGGCTCAGGTCATGATCTCAGGGTCCTGGGATTGAGGCCCAGTCTGGGCCCTCCGCTCAGCAGGGAGCCTGCTTCCTCCTCTCTCTCTGCCTGCCTCTCTGCCTGCTTGTGATCACTCTGTCAAATAAATAAATAAAATATAGAAAACAACAACAACAACAACAAAACTGGGAACCATAGAAAAAATAAGGAGTACCAAAAATAGAAAAATAAAGGTAAAATAAAGTCTTTTTAAAGATAAGACAACTTAAGATAACTGAGTATTTAAAGCTAAAATAATTATGATGCATTGTATTTTCATAGTCTGTGTAAGAAATGAGATGTATGACAATAGTAACATAAAAGATGGGAGGGAGTAATTTATAAGACACTGTTACGAGACTTTTACAATATATGGGAAGCCTTATAATATTATTCAAAGGTAGATGCAGATTATTTAAATGTTTATGTTGTAAAACCTAACACAGTTACTAAAATTGTTAACAAATAAGTTACAAAGAATGAATCAATTGAGTAAATAAAATAAGATAATTTAAAATGTTCAATGAAACTCAGAGAAGTCAGAGGATAAAAGAAAATGCACAAGTGGAAAAACTAGAAAACAGCTGGGGAAAAATGGTACCTTTCATTCTAGTGAAATCAATTACTGCTTTAAGTATGATTAGTTTAAACCTACAAATTAAGAAGCCAGAATTTATCAGATGGATAAAAAAGCAAGACACCTCTATATGCTATCCAAAAGAACACACTTTAAATCAGTACATGTGTTAAAAAGAAAAGGTTTGAGGGGCGCCTGGGTGGCTCAGTTGGTTGGGCGACTGCCTTCGGCTCAGGTCATGATCCTGGAGACCCAGGATGGAGTCCCACATCGGGCTCCCTGCTCGGCGCGAAGCCTGCTTCTCCCTCTCTCACTCCCCCTGCTTGTGTTCCCTCTCTGGTTGTGTTTCTCTCTGTCAAATAAATAAAATCTTTAAAAAAAAAAAAAAGAAAAAAAGAAAAGGTATGAGAAAGATCTATCACAGAAACACCAACCAAAAGAAAGCTGAAGTAGCTATGTTAATTTCAGTCAAAGTAGAGTTAAGAATAAGAAAAATTGTCAAGTTATGATAAAAAGTGATACCATGTAATGAAGAAGTGGTTAGTTCTCCAAGAAGTATGTCTTTATCAACAGGGCTTCAGACACATGAAACAAAGCCAAATGGCTCTGGAAGTAGCAATGGACAAATCCGCAATGACAGTTTTAGACTCCAGACTTCTTGGTGATAGATAGAACAAGCAGGCAGAAAATTTATAAGCATATAGATGACCTGACTAATAGGATCAACTGTCAGTCTAATTGATGGTTACAGAACAGCCCAATGAACAACAGCATACATACTCTTTCAGGTGTGCATGGAAAACATTCACCAAGATAGATCATATTGTATATGTTATAAAACTAATATTAATAAATTCATCACTTAGACCTTTGTGCAGGATCAGATTCCTTTTAAGACTCTTATGGACATGCCTAGTAGACATGTTCAGTGATATAAAAAATTTTAAGAATTTCAAAGGCAGGAAGAAGACTGAAAAAGCTACATTAGTTGCAAATGTGCACCATCTATTATGGAAAAGTGGATGACCCGGAGGCCAGAATTTACTTGTACCATTTTGTATTCCTACCAGCAATGTATTAGAGTTCCAGTTTATTCCCAACTTGCATCTTCTCTAGTACTTGGTAATGCCAGTCTTTTGAATTTAAACTATTCTGTTGCAATGTAGTGGTATCTTATTATAGTTTTAATATGTAGTTCCCTAATGAGTAATGATGTTGAAAATCTTCCCTTACATCTATCTTTATATCATTTTTTTTTTTCTGGGTAAAGTTTCTTTCCAAATATTTTGCTTTTTAAAAAGTTATTGGGTTGTTTAGTTCTTATATTTAAGTTGTAGGAGTTATTATAGCCTAGGCAGAAGTCTCTTATCAGATACCTTTTACTTTTTTTTTTTTTTAAGTAGGATTTACACCCATGGTGGAGCCCAGCATGGGGCTTAAACTCAAAACCCTGAGATCAAGACCTCAGCTGAGATCAACTGTTGGATGCTTAATTGCCTCGGCCCGCGAGGCAATCAACGGGGTCCGCCGAGATACCTGTAACAGATGAGGGGGATGGGACAGGAGGCGCGAAAGAATGGCAGCAAGACAGGGATTCTGATCAAGCTGCAAAGTTTATTAAAACACGAAGGGGTTATTAGGCAAGGGATAGGGGAAGTGCGCCCGATAGGTTGCTCTCAGGCGTGCTCTTGTACATGATTGGTGGGGCCAGGCATGATAGGCGCGTGATCAGGCTACTGATTGGTGTGCTCCTTTATGTGCGCCGTTAGGCTCCCTGAGGCTCTGTGGTAACCGCATCCTGTTATGTAGGTGCAAGGGTCAGGCCTGATTGTGTCGGCCTTCTTGAGCCATACCTCGGTCCCCAACACTTAATTGACTGAGCCTACCCAGCCACCCCTCATAAACATATTTACAAATATTTGTCCAAAATATGTCACATGTTTCCATTTTATGGTAATATAAATAAAAGTGAATAAATTACAGCAGAGGGGAAAAAAACACTAAAGTTAATTCCAAATTTTAGTTCTTTGACAAAGTTAACAGAAACTTCTGGCAACTGTGCGATGTCTGGATGGCTCATTCATTAAGCGTCTGCCTTAGGCTCAGGTCATGATCCCAGGGTCCTGGGTTTGAGCCCACATCGGGCTTCCAGCTCTGTGGGAAGCCTGCTTCTCCCTCACCCACTCCTCCTGCTTGTGTTTCCTCTCTCACTGTGTTTCTCTCTGTCAAATAAATAAAGAACATCTTTTTAAAAAAAAAAGAAAGAGAAAAAGTGAATTCTGGCAACTGTGACAATGAAGAAAAGTAAAAGTACAAAAAAGTAAAAGTACAATATATAAATTTTGGGATTTAGGGTATTAAAACAGATGATTCAGATGATTTTTTAAAGTTATAAAACCCTAAGCAAAAATGAAAACTTTGATAGATAGCACAGGCATCAGATGATATAGGGATTAGATTAGATAGAAATGTTTGAAAAGGACTGTAAGTATGGTAGGAATTTAAAACATCCTAGAAAATTGTAACTTAAAAATGATCCGGGATGGTTGCTAGATGGTTGTTTTAAAATTGTCAGGGAAGAGGGGCACCTGGATGTCTTAGTTATGCATGTTCCTTCAGCTCGGATTTATGATCTCATGGTTCTCGGAGCAAGCCCCATATGGCACCCTGCTCCGTGGAGGGGTCTTCTCCCTCTCCCTGCCCCCAACCTCTACTCATGCTGTCTCTGTCAAATGAATAATTAAAATCTTAGAAAAATATTGTCAGGGAAGACATAATTCTCTTTTAAATTCTTCTAAGGAAGAAGTAAATAATATTCTTAATCTCTTTTATTATCTTACTGAAATGCCCCAAATTCGGAGACCCCTGAAAGATGACCACCAGAGTCCAGAGTCAAAGCCAAAGTTGGAACCTGGACCTCCGCGCACTCGTTACCGGTGACGCTAAGAGGCCCAGTGCAGCAGATTTTACAGCTTTTTATAGAAAGGCATAAAAAAATTCGGGACTTTTCGCCGGTACTTGGACTCTTATTGGCTGACATTTAAATTTGAACACCAGCATCATCTGATTGGTTCCCGCGCTTATTAACGGAAACCACAGAGGGGCACTTCCTCTTGCAACACTCAGCATGAAAGGGGGAAGGGTGAATCTTTCAACATAGCCACATTCCTGGGGTCAGCTGGTCGGGTAGGGGGGCTCCGGGTGTAGTTACCTAACCACATTCCCGGAGCCATTAGCCACATTCCTGGAGCCTAATGGCCATATTCCTGGAGCCTAATGGCTATATTCCTGGAGCCTAATGGCCATTATCTCTTGTTCTCAGATCTGAAGGCGTGGAGAGGGGCTGTGTGATTACAGGGTGGCTATAGGAGGGCTGCTAGTGTTTCTCCACTTTCTTAGGGTCTAGCAAGCGAGTGTACAGAAGCCAGGTGGCTGTTATAATGGTCCTTAATTTTATTTTTCACGCTCCTCACTTACATTTTAGTAATCCAAGAAAGTTAGCTCCTAAAAATGATGAAATCACCACTTATGAAGAGAGATGCAAATACTCAGCACACACAAGACTAATTAAATGTTCTACATAATAAAAATATAATATGTACAAGTAGGGTTTATTCTGGGATTGCAAGGATAGTTTAATTTTATGAAATCCATTTGTATATACCATCATGCACTTAAAATACTGATCAAACACCTAATCCGTACTTGATAAAATGCCATAATAATAATTGACTAATGTTTTATTAAGGTCCTAGATTGTGATATACTGTTTAAATCTCCAAGTTAGAGACATTCTCAGGAGAGTTAAGAATTAGACAAGGATATTTGTTATCAGTGAAATAGGCCTAATACAGACAAAATATAAATTAAATGTTCATTGAAGGGACGCGTGGGTGGCTCAGTTGGTTAAGCAACTGCCTTCAGCTCGGGTCATGATCCTGGACACCGGGGATCGAGTCCCACATCGGGCTCTCTGCTCGGCAGGAAGCCTGCTTCTCCCTCTCTCACTCGCCCTGCTTGTGTTCCCTCTCTGGCTGTGTTTCTCTGTGTCAAATAAATAAAATCTTAAAAAAAAAAAAATGTTCATTGAAGAAGAGGGGCAGTGTACCTGGAGAACTATCATTAAAAGCAACTGAGAATTATTCACACTAAAAGAGAGTTCAAATAGCAAAAAAAAAAAAAAAAAAAGTTTTTTCATATAATAGTAGTAAGAA
This sequence comes from Spilogale gracilis, assembly GCA_004023965.1. NCBI lineage: Eukaryota > Metazoa > Chordata > Mammalia > Carnivora > Mephitidae > Spilogale > Spilogale gracilis. The sequence goes on along the minus strand of PITA01000433.1, from coordinate 121,566 downwards.
TTAATACTTAGGAAAATATTCATAATATGTACTTTAAATTTTGTTTTATAAATAAATTTGCATATGTCTAAAAATAAAATTGTAATATTTTATTAAAAATTTTTAAAAGATGAACTTTTATAAAAATTTTCCTCATCCTCACAAATAAAATTAAAAGTATGGATTATTTAAATTGAGTGGGGGGAGGGTTGCCTGGGTGCCTCAGTCATTAAGCGTTGGTCTTCGGCTCTGGTCATGATTCCCTGGACCCTGGGATCAAGCTCCCTGCTAAGTGGGGAGCCTGCTTCTCCCTCTCCCACTCCCCATGCTTGTGTTCCCTCTCTTGCTGTGTCTCTCTCTGTCAAATAAATAAATAAATCTTTTAAAAAAATAAAATGAAACAAGTCGGGAAAGTCGTATCTAAATGTGTATTTAGCAGCAAGGCCTGCGGAAAGTGTTTGGATTTAGTTGGGACTTAGTCTACATTCTTCACTTCATGAACTTTTTATTTATTTACTTGTCAGAGAGAGAAGGCACAAGCAGAGGGGATGGCAGGCAGATGGAGAAGCAGGCTCCCTGCTGAGCAAGGAGCTGCATGCGGGACTCGATTCCAGGACACTGGGATCATGACCTGAGCCAAACACAGATGTTTAACCAACTGAGCCACCCACGCATCTCTCACATGAACTTTCTGTTGTGTAACTGATATTCTTGTGGTTGGTACCTGGTCTCTGAAGGCCGATTAATTTTTAAGTCCTACTTAATAAAATTACTTGTAATAAATAATATTTTGAAAGAAATAAGCCATTGGTTATTATATTACTTGTAATAAATAATATTTTGAAAGAAATAAGCCATTGGTTATTATATTACATATATTATATTACATAGAGCCCTCACTTTTCACAGTCTGACATGCATGAATTGTTACCCAACAGCACAGTTCAAATTTCAGTTAACACAGTAATTTCATAAAGTACAAGCTTAACACATCCCCACATAAGTGATCAGTGACCTGTGGGGATGGTGCGTGATCCACCCCTCCCGCCATGCCCAGTCCACCCAGAAACTTTGGTAGAGGTACCAGTGAATGTGAATGAAAGTCCCTCCTCCCCGCCAAGAATCTGGAGTTATGCTAATGTCGCGGTCATCAATACCATTTTTACTTGCCTTTTGTTCTTCCTGCTCAACTAGTCAAACTAAGTCTATTCACAAACTTCCCTTTTAATGGTAAAGGCTGGTTTCTTAGAAAGGCTTGACTCTGCCTGCTATGGTTCACTTTGTTTAACTTTAACCTAACAGCACCACCCAGCTTCCTCATTTTTGAATAATAAAAGACTGGGGCCCTTGTCAGTCAAGAGAGACAAAGGCAGAGCCAGAGGCAGAAAAAAAAGGCAGAGAGCCTGCAAAGAGAGACGGAAGCAAAGGGAGAAAAGAAGCAAGAAGCAAAGAGAACAGCAAAAACAGAGAAGCAAAGAAAGCAGCAGAAAGAGAAGCAGACAGAGAGCAAGAGAGACAGAAGCAGAGCAAGAGGGCCAAAGCCAGAGCTAGAGAGCTAGAGCTAGAAAGTCAATGCTAAAAAGCCAGAGCGTGAGCCTGAGCCTGCTTCATAGGTCTCTCCTGACTGACCTCAGGTCTGTCAGCTTGCATCAGATTTCCATGTCCTGTCATTATTTCACCCACATCTCTGCTGAGGCTGGTCCCCGGCAGCGACAGTGACCAATGGTGTCCCTTCTTTCAGAGTTTATAGGTAGTTGGTCATTGCACATCCTGTTTGCAGAGAAGGAAGTTTTTAGTTACGTTTCATTCTTGTCTCCCAGTGATTAATCCAAATGACATTTTTAAAAAGTGGATAATCAAAAGAGGAATTTGGTTAATAAAATCAAAATGTAGCCTAAAGATGACAGGTGATAATGGTGAAAGAAAAATTAGAAAGTAATCGTAATGAAAAAGGGTGTAAGTATCCCAAAGCGGATGACACTGGCAAAACTTATCACATTAAAAGGATTCTTGGAGATAGTTCATAACATTGAAAGCACAAAGGAAAAAGGAAGCTAATCCAAACCTAGGAAGGAGGATGACTGTTGACCACAGTGTAGAAAATCTTACTCAGACTGCTATGTTATACAAGAAGGCTGGTGCTATTTAAACTGCTCTTGATAATAGTTATTTTTAACAAAGAAATAAAACATTCCAATCTTAATGTTTCTGATATTTTATAATGCAGTATACTTAGGAAGCATTAGTTTTGCTGTTTTCTCAGTTTCTTTTATAATTATAACCAAGAATAAGAGAGTTTTTATATTTTGACACACACAAAAAAACCTTTAAAGGTAACAATTGCAGTTTTCCCTGTGCATTATTTTCTCTGACTCAGCTTGCATATATATGTGGTCATAGGCTACCATGCGAAGCTAGGACTGACAATCTATATATTGTAATTTATATTGTGTGTTGCCTACTGTATATTATATATACATATTAATGTGATCTCATGGTTTAGAAATGTTCTGGTCACAAAAAGAAACACCAATAAAGCATGTATTGATCACCAAATATCAACATTATTTCAAAAAACTTCACCATAATACATTAGAGGGTGAGCAAAAAATTGGAAAAAAATTTCAGATCATATGCTATGGGTTAATATTATTAGCACAAAATGAATAGTTAGAGATCTGCGAAATACATAAGAGAAGCTGAGTAGAAAAATGAGCTAAAGCACATCAGTTAGGTATTCATAAAAAACTAAAAATTAATGATCAGTAAGCTTATGGAAATATTTTCACTTACCAAGGACACATACTAAAACGGTAAGGAAACTAAAACAGTAACGAAATAGTAGTGCTCTGTAGCAATACTTGCCACATTTGCATATCCATAGGAATCACTTATGGAAATCACCTATGAAATATAATTCAGGCCACATCTTCAGAGATACTCCTAAGAATAGAAATATTAATACCCTGCCTGAAAAACATGTTTTTCTTACATATTTTACTTTTGAGGAAATCCTTTCAGAGTAAGAGACATGCCAAATCATGTGGCTGGCAAAGGGATAGATCTGAGATTTAAACTTAGGCTATAAGGCCTAAAAGACTACTATTTTTACCGTTTCAAGGAGCCATCTATGTTTTGAATGAAGAATTCCATGTCCTGGAATATTGTACTTTTTTTTTTTTTTTAAAGATTTTATTTATTTGACAGAGAGAAACATAGCCAGAGAGGGAACACAAGCAGGGGGAGTGAGAGAGGGAGAAGCAGGCTTCCTGCCAAGCAGGGAGCCCGATGCGGAACTCGATCCCGGGTCTCCGGGATCATGACCTGAGCCGAAGGCAGTCGCTTAACCAACTGAGCCACCCAGGCGCCCCTATTGTACTTTTTGAAATGATTTTATTCCATCAAAACTGTAGATAGCTCTAACTGATGTACTCAGGAAAAAAAGTTGACTATGAACTTAATTTTGCACAGCTAATCAGGTTCACGTAGCAGAGAGCTGCATGTTATTAAAAAATGTAAAGCATTTCCTAATGGGAATAAAAAGGCAGAATTAAGATTGAGAGTCATCTTTTTTTTTTTTTTAAGATTTTATTTATTTATTTGACAGAAAGATCACAAGTAGGCATACAGGCAGGCAGAGACAGTGGAGGAAACAGGCTCCCCGCTAAGCAGAGAGCCTCAATCCCAGGACCCTGAGATCATGACCTGAGCTGAAGGCAGAGGCTTTAACCCACTGAGCCACCCAGGCCCCTGAGAGTCATCTTCTAATGTAAAGCATACAGATGAATGAACATGGTGGAAATTAGAAGAAAGAGTTTAATAGACCACTGATTTTCATACAAACCTGCATAGAAATCTGTCTTGTCAACCCACTTTTAAATGAGATGGCATTAAAGTAGGGTAATTCAGGGAGAGAAACGAAACATGAGAGACTTTAGACACAGAAACAAACTGAGGGACTTGGAGGGAGGGGGTAGGGGGATGGGAAAGTCTGGTGGTGGGTACTGGGGGCACCTATTGCATGGAACACGGGTGTGGGGCATGGGCAATGGATCTTGGAACACTGAAAAAATAAAATAAATTTAAAGTAAAAAAATATTTAAAAAAAAGTAAAAAAAAAAAAAAATAGAGCTCCATGTGAAACTTGTATGAGGAGAGGAAGAAAATAACCATGATTTGCAAAACCAGCTCACACTGCAAGGGTATTTTTTCCCCTAGATCATGTTTTAATCTTTTGCCATTTCATGCAAAGCCAATAATCTGAGACTTAACAACATGAGTGTTGGCTAAAATTAGGAGCTGCCTGTCTCTGAGGCATGATGAAGATGGGAAATGACAAAATTTACGACTAATGGTTTTCTTTCTTGCAATGCAGTCTACACAACTGGATTTAGAATAAGTGGCAATAGACTTCCTTTGTTCTATAATTTTTTGAAAGTTAAAAAGAAATCCCATTTTGTGATACTGTCAAAAAATTACCTTACTGTAGTCTCTTCTTTCCTCAAGAGAGCTTGGAATTGCTCCTATTGCCAATACTCTACTTTTCAAAGTTGATTTCATGCTCTCTTTTATAGACATTAAACAGTGTCACTGAGCAATGTGTGATAAATGATTCTGGACTTCAGTAGTGAATGTTAGAACACAAACCATGAAAGAACAAAGAACAAAGCCTCATACCTATTTGTAACTTGTGAGTCAGTTTGAAAGATTTCAAATTAAGGGTTGGAGTGTTCTTTATCCTTGTTGGTTGGTCCTGTAAACTTTGACCAAGCTTATTTATTTTTTAGTGTCTTCTTCCACATCTTAGAGTCTGTCTTGGATGATGGATTCAGGCAAATTTTTTTTCTTTATTAATTCTTATGTCTAATCTTCATTGGTATGGATAGTAGATTTTTCTCTGCATTTTTAATTTTCTAAAAAGGCCACATTCTTCTATTTTAAAAATCCACACCACCCCCAAAGTGATCGAGGCTCTAGAATTAACTACAGAAAGTACCAGTGCAAAGAGATCTGTTGGATTTTACCACTGTGATGTAGTCTGCAAAATACATACTAAAAGAGATGCTCTGTGTCCATAGGGAGTGGTATCTTGAACAAATAAATTGCAATAAAATGAAAGTAATAATGGAAGAGAAATCTATAGATTAAGAGACATATGGATTCCAGTTCAACCAAACTGTCAAAAAAAGGAATTATTAGAGAATTGTGAATGTAATTGTACATTTAATGGTACTAAAAGGATATTGTTTATTTCAGGTGTTTAAAGAGTGTTATGATTATGTTAAAAATGCCTCTATTGGGGCGCCTGGGTGGCTCAGTGGTTAAGCCTCTGCCTTCAGCTCAGGTCATGATCCTGGAGTCCTGGGATCAAGCCCCGCATCGGGTTGCCTGCTTGGCGGGAAGCCTGCTTCTCCCTCTCTCACTCCCACTGCTTGTGTTCCCTCTCTGCTGTGTTTCTCTCTGTCAAATAAATAAAATCTTTAAAAAAAAAAAATGCCTCTATCTTTGAGAGATACTTAATAAATGTTAAGGAAGATTTTAGGATATCAGTGAGATTTGTATCAGAGTATTCGAGGAAGTGTGAGTAGAAGGTAAAATGAAGCAAGGTGGGTGTTGAGTTAATGGAAGTGGAGGCTAGATGATGGAGGAATGGGGATTCAGTGGACTGTTCTTACTATATTTATGTATATTTGAAAATTATATCTAAAAGAATAAGCAGGAAATAACAGCTACTTGGTTTGTCTTTCAGTTATTTTGAGTCTTTGGGTTTTCTTTCTTAGTCTACTTATTATATTTTAAAATGTTTTAAAATAACTAAAAATAACTAAAAAAGTAAATAATAACTAAAATAACTAAAAAACTAATTGTGACTAGGCAAATGATAGTTCTGTGGCTTCTGTTCCTAGTTGTAAATGAAGATATTAATAAGATTATTCCTAAGTATTGCTGTAAATATTAAGTGATAGAGAACACATAAATCACGTAGAACAGTAAATGCCAGATGTTTTTTAATATAGTATTGCATTAAATGGTTACCTGTTTATTCCTACACATCAGAGTATAGATATTCATCAATTTTTGTTTGTTCTGTTTTGTCTTTTTGATTGAGAGATAAAATGAAGTATTACTTATTATAGTAAGCGGATGCCAGGAAAGTGACACTAAAGCATACATCCATAAAAATGACATTAAAAGGAGGGAGATGGCTGTTTTTCACTGCTCTTAAAAAGTGGGTTGGTGGGAATACTTGGGTGGCTCAGTTGGTTAGGCAGCTGCTTTGGGTTCAGGTCATGATCCCAGAGCCCTGGGATCAAGCCCTGCTGGGGCATGGGGCTCCCTGCTCAGCAGGGTGTCTGCTTCTCCCTCCCTGTGTTCTTGTGCTCTCACTTACTTTCTGTCTCTCTCAGTCCCTCTCAAATAAATAAAATCTTTTAAAAAATGGATTGATGATTTTTCTCCAGAAGGTCCTATGTGTACAGTTATTAACTATCAGAACAAACAGAAGTAACAGAATTTTTTATTTGTGGAAATTAAATAGGAAGTAAAAACAAAGATAAAAATGAAGAAGTGGTCAAGATAATTTCTAGAGGGACTTCCAAGCACTGTGATTTTAAGATCCAACGTTGTTGATCTTCATCATGTTATGGTCCATGAATACATAATTTTCAAATTTTTATAGGTGAGTATTAAATTTGTTATGAGATTAGAAGGAGAGAAAATTATCACTGCTATGGGAGGAGGAGATAGACTTCTAAAGGAAATTAGAGGCTGATCTAATAGCAAGGGATTTTTGCTGGTAAGATATTAGTGTTAAGATTAATGTTGGTATTAGTGTTACTGGTGTGAATATAAACAAGTGTATTCAAATATGGCAAAAGAAACATGAATTAAAAGTCATGGCAAATGATTTAATTTCACATTTAATTTAATTCAAGGAAAATATGTAGTAGATCAAAAAGAGTTATCTTTTCTGTTTATTGACAGCTTAAAAGGTGTAAAAACTATGATTCTAAAATATAATAATTTATTGCTAACTATGATGAATCAGTGTTTTAGGTTTTCTTTAACCATTTTGAAGCTATTTTCCCTCCAGAATTTTTATTGTCATTTGGGAAGATTGTTGTGGCTTTTCAGAGATACTTTTTGAGACTTTGGACTTACCTCAGAGATTATTTCTCTCCTGTCAAAAATCATCAATAGTTTCCTGCACAGTGACTTGCTCACATCTGCCTTTCCTTTTTTCTTCTCTTTTCTCCTCCTCTTCCTCCTAAAACAATTGTTAAAGAATTTATGTTGTCCTATCTCACTTGTTTCAAAATGGTTTCAATTAGATGTAATTCACATGTCATACAACTCACAAATACATAATCTACAATTCATTTATTCCTAGTGTATTTATAGCGTCATGCAACTATCACTGGAATCTAATTTTGGTACATTTTTATTAGTACAAAAAGAAAGCCTGTAAGCTTAATAAGTCACTGCCCATCCCACCTCTCTTTGCTCCCCATCCACCAACTGTTAACAAACACTTATCTTTTTGTGTCTATAGATTTGTCTATTCTGGAAATTTTCTAGACATGGAAAAAAATATGTGATCTTTTTTCATTTAGTTTAATGAACTTCTTTCATTTAGCTTAATGCTTCCAAAGCTCATACATGTAGCATGCCTCAGTGCTTCATTCTTTTTAGTGCTGTATCCTATTCTGTTGTTTGGATATGCCACGTTTTGTTTATCTATTCTTCAGTCATTGGCCACATAAGGTGTTACTAGTTTTTCGCTATTATGAGTAATGGTGTTATGAATATTGATAACTTTTATGTAGGTAGAACTTTTATTTCTCACAGAGCTATGCCTAGGAATAGAATTGTTGGATCATGTGGTAATTTTATCTTTTCTATAGATTTTAAATTGTTACTGTTTTTAAAAATGCCCACAGAAATGTTAACAGTTATGTTGTTTCTTTGTGCAGAGGGTCCACAGGGTTCTTCACACTGTCATTCCACAAGAAATCTCTCTCTGTTTTCACTTTGTCTCTTTGCATATGTATAATCTGTATCTATGTTGATATTCACAGTTATTTATTCTAGTATATTTTTGTTTTATTCTTAGTAGTTGTTATGCCTTGCTTATTCATTAATACAGGGACTAGAATAAGCCATTAAGATTTACAACTTATAGTAGGAACTTAATTATAATGCATAAATAAAATAACTACCAGTTTGAGGATTTATGCTAAACCCTTTTAATACAACATTTCATTTAGTCCTCTAAGAGATTATGAAATAGAAATTATGATCTTAATTTTATATAGAAGAAACTTAGGTGTGAGGGATTAAATAGCCTCTCAAGATTGAAACCAGATCTGTGGGTGTCCAGAGTAGATAACCACTCTTCTTTGCTGCCTGAGAAAACATGACCTGGTTACAGCCAAGTAGAATGTTTTCTCTGGATTTGTTCAGTTCAACAGTTGTCAGCTAAACAGAGATATTCTCAGTCACACTGAGATATGCCATAGATACTCGAAGACTTTGTATTTTGTTTTCCCTCTCCCCGTGTGTGTGCGCGCGCGTGCGCGCACGTGCACATGCGTCTCCCCTCCCCTCACTCTCTTTGCTGATTGCTGTTTTATTAACCCCAAATATGAATCCCTGAATAGATGTAACGTTTCAACAAATGGCTATGCAACATTAAGAAATATTGTAAAATCTTGGATTCCATATGAGTCATTCAGTTTCTTGTATTAACAATTTAAAGAATTTGACTCTTTCCAACTTGAAAGAAAATATCTTTGCTACATTTTAATGCTTATGAATTACTTATGTTAAAGGTTGAGATTTTCCTAGGCATTTGCTCAGTTCACAGACTTAATGCTCCTCTAAGATATGTTTTTAATATCCACACAAGACTGAGAATAGATGTTCAAATAAGACAGACGTTATATCAGATATCAAACCTGTCTTAAACTATTCAAATGTAATTTTGTTCAAAGATTTTTGAGGCTTATTTATTTTTAAATAAATAAGAGCAGTGATGTTACATACGTTCTCCCCTTTTTTGGAAAGTGCACAGCAATACACTGTTTCCTAGGCTGTCTCCTGGAAGCTAGAAGGGGAAAAAAGTGATAGGAAAAGAGTGACATATTTACAGGCTGTGTTCAAAAGGGAGTTTAAGCAAATATTTTGGATATGGCAACATAGAACACCAAATCTGTACTTTCTGGGTTGCCATTTTAAAAGACATTTCCTTTTTATTTAACATATTCTGTGTTTCTCATAATCAGCATGGAATGATTTTAAGAAGTATTGTATAAAGGTATTGAAAATATTTAGAGATACATAAGTGCTTTCTTAGAACAGTTTGAGCAGTGTTAAACTGTGGGCCCTGGCCAAGAAGTGATGGAATGTTAGTGGAATGTTAGTTGAATACTGATGAGGAAGGGTAGAGGTAGTTCATTGAATTAATAATTAAGTTGGTTGAGAAATTAACTTTTTCTTATTGGAAAAAAGTTATCATAGAATTGAGTAGAAAATTTATGTACATCAAAAAGTAAGTGGTATGTATTTTCTGTCTTGGATGAATCAAGAAATATGGAACATAAAGAGTGAAAGAAAATATGAGTAATTCCTCTTGTCTCAGAACAGATTAAGTGATTATGAAAACTAGTAAGAACCCCTGACATTAGTGACTTTCAGTTAAGCAAGAAGCTGAAGAAAGTGTGATAGGACTTTTAAATAAGTAACTGGTCAGACATAGGTCTTTCCAAAGTCTGTAATGAGAGAAAGTCAAAGTTTCATAAGAAAGAGAAAGGAAACCAAAGTTCAGTTAGAAGATTATTTGTAAGTGGCAGCAAGAAGCTTTAATATCTCTAAGGTATCGGTTTATACTTATATTTTCTGCTCCTTTCAATCTTTCTCAAATGAAATCTTTGTAAAGTATTCTTTTTTTTTTAAAGATTTTATTTTGGGGGGTACCTGGGTGGCTCAGTTGGTTGAGCATCTTGCCTTCCCACATCATCAGGCTCCCTGCTCAACAGGGAGTCTGCTTTTTTCTTTCCTTCTACACCTCCCCTTGCTTGTGCTCTCTCTTCTCTCTCTCATGCTCTCTCAAATAAAAAATAAAACACTTAAAAAAAAGATTTTCTTTTTCTTTTTTTATGTTCAGTTAGCCCACTGTATAGTATATCATTAGTTTTTTTTGTAGTGTTCAGTGATTTATTAGTTACATGTAATACCCAGTGCTTATCACAACACTTGCCCTCCTTAATACCCATCATCCTGTTACCTCCTCCCCCAATTACCTTCCCCTCTGAAATGCTCAGTTTGTTTCCTGGGGATCCATAGTCTCTCATGGTTCTTCTCCCTCTGTGATTTTTCCCCCTTCGATTTCCCTCCCTCCCTCTATGGTCCTCCGTGCTATTGCTTGAAGCAGAGAAAGACAATTATATGGTTTCACTAATATGTGGAACATAAGATTTTATTTTTTAGGTAATCTGTATATCCCATTTAGGGCTCAGACTTCAACCCTGAGATCGAGTCGCATACTCCAACTGAGCCAGCCTGGCGCCCACTTTGAAAAGTAATCTTTACATTTCCAGAAAAATGTTTACTTAGTAAAAAGTTAAGAAGAAAAAGAGCATCAGGAATGGAATCATTTTATAGAAAAAGAGCATCAGGAATGGAATCATTTATTATTTTTCATGCTTCCAGTTGTCCTGCCTGAGGAAATCCGTATTGTAGGGATGTTCAGATTTAAATTGACATCTTTCAGAACTGTACTGCGCAGCACTTAGGACAGAAATGATCTGTAACTGTAGAGTTAGTCCTACATTTCCAAACATGTTAAGTGACAGTAAATATTAAAATCCTCTTTCAAAGACAGCATTTTTTTCTTCACTATTCTTTGGAAGAAAAGTGATCGATAACAAGAGCCAGTTCTTTGAAATACAGTCTCATTTCCAGAAAGACAGCGTGTCTGAAGTTACTGTATGGCAAGTATTAAGCTCATCTGCCTGAAAAGCACAGACACAGTTTCTTTCCTAGGGTGCATTGTCACAGTTTTTGATTTTCAGAGAACCAGTGGAGCTAAGATATATGTAACCCTTTTCATAACAGCTTGTCTTCATTACTCAAGCCCTCTGCATTGTCCCTGTCCTGCTAAGCAATTAAATTGTCATGAGTTTTTCAAAGTAATGATAAGGATCGTTCTACCTTTATGTCCTGATTGCACAAGGCTGAAAAGGAAATGCTTCTAAAGAGGTACAAATCCAGGACTCTCTTACAGAGTCATGGTTCAGCCCCAAACTCAGCCATCTGCAGTGAAGACAAAGGGAAGAAAGCAGGGTAGATTAACAAAATGACACAGTCAATTCAACAAATATTTCTCCTACTTATAATAGCTGGGCTTATTTTCAGTGTTGTTATCTGTGCTTTCCATATATTATTTCACTGCCGAATATAATGAACCAATGAAAATGGTATTTTGGCTTTTAAGGAAAGGCATATAAGGCTCCTCTCTGTTCTTTTTTCAATTTTGTCTGTAGTCATTCCCTAAAAATGAGTTGGGATCAAGGTTAAGTTATCCTGCCTCAAGAAAATATCCAAACTTGAACCCGTCAAATTTCAGGTTTTGTACTGGACCTCAGTCTTAATGCATAAGGATCTACACCAGCACAGAACAGTAACAACTAGAAGAGCTCTCTATGCACTCTGTTTCCATAACCATGCTTTGAATAGTGGCCTGGGTTGGCTCCATTCCAAGCTTTGAAACACATTGATTTATCTCTGTCATTCATTTCCCTTTGTCATGAAGAGGTATAGTTTTACTATTTTTCCCAACATAGAAATGCTGCATTGGAATTTAGACTTTGGGGTAGATACAAATTGAACAAGTCTGTTTTTTTGTTTTGAGGTCAGAAAGGAAAAACACGCTTTTTTCAGTCTACATCACCAGGGTCTGCCCTGGAGTCTGGGCCCAGAACCCCGTCTGGCTCTGTGCAAATTTCAAGGACTTTGTGGGGAGAGATGAGTACATTAGGGGAGGATTTGGGCTTGTGGTTCTGGTTAAATACCTTGATGCCATTTTAATTGCACCACAACTCATATATCCTTAACATTATTAGTATTACAATTTTACACATGAGGAAACTCAACAGCAGAGAGTTTAAATAATTTGCTCAAGCTCACAGAGTGCTTATACCTGGCAGAGGCAGGCTTTGAACCTAGGGTCGTCTGACTCTAAAGGCTTTCATATTTTTCTTTTTACTGAAGTCACATTTATTGAGGTATAACTGACATACAGTAAAATCCACACCTTTTAGATATGTGATACTATGGCATTTTTTAAAATTAAAAAAATATTCCTTTGTTTTACATGAGGTAAAATTTGTCTAATGAAATTAACCATTTTTTAAAAGATTTTATTTATTTGAGAGAGAGAGAGAGCACACTTGCAGGGGAGGGGCAGAGGGAGAAGCAGACCCCCAACTGAGCAGAGAGCCTGACTTTGGGTTGGATTCCAAGACCCCCACCCCTGGGATTGCAACCTGAGTCAAAAGTAGACACTCAGCTGACTGAGCCACCTAGGTGCCCCCAAATTAACCATTTTAAAATGAAATAATTTCAGTGGCTAGTTCCAAAATACTTCAATATTATGAATTTTGTCAAACTCATACAAAAAGAAGGAAATTCTACAATATGCAACAATGTAGATGAACCTTGAGAACATGATGCTAAGTGAAATGAGTCATTTCTGTATGGACAAAGGGAAAATACTATATGATTCCACTTACATGATATATCTAAGAGTCAAATTTGTGGAATAGTATTTGCTAAGAGCTGCAGCTGAAATGGGAGTTACTAATTAAGGGCATAAAGTTGCAGCTAAGCAAGATGAATAAGCTCTAGAGAGCCACTGCAAGACATTGCACCCACAGTCAAGAATAACTTGTGCTGAAAGCCTTTACTCTTGATGGCTACCCTACAGACTAGAACAATTTTTAAAATAATAGCAATACAGACCAACTACAAACACCAAGTAAATGGGACGCTGGATAGTACAAGAGGAATTAAGATGAAGCAGCTGTTGCTGTGGACTCTGAGTCTTCATTAAAGATCTCCTGATCCATAATGAAGCCCAAACACAGAAAAGCAGGAAAAATTAAGCAAGAAACAGAAATGAGAAAGGAAAAAGCCAGTCCAGTTCAATACAGCATGCCCTGGTTGGGAGACATTTGCAGATGGACACATTTATGTTGGTGCCTAGGGAGAGCTTCCAACAGAGTAACCAGCAGGTGACCAGAAGGTGACCATAAGTTGGGAGTCACACCTCACCTTCACTAGAGTGTCCCTTCTCTCCTCTTCCACTACAGAGTCAAGCATTTGGAGAATTCAGTATTTATTTTCTTTGTTTTTTCTGACTGCAAAAATGAAAACACATAGCATGTCATGTTCAAATACATTTTAGAAAAACCTGAAAGAGAGTATTAAAATTTAGAAAATTCTGGCATTGTTTCTGAAGCATCAGAAACCTAAGGAATGGTCCCCAAACCAAGATTCTCTCCTCTTAGTTTGGTTAACATAGTGAGTCTTCTTTATAAATATTTGTTTTTTATTTTATTTTATTTTATTTATTTGACAGAGAGAAACACAGCCAGAGAGGGAACACAAGCAGCAGGAGTGAGAGAGGGAGAAGCAGGCTTCCCGCCAAGCAGGGAGCCCGATGTGGGACTTGATCCTGGGTCTTCGGGACCATGACCCGAGCCGAAGGCAGTCGCCCAACCAACTGAGCCACCCAGGCGCCCCTATAAATATTTGGTTTTTAAATGAAGAAGTTACTAAGCCAAAATCAAGAAAACCTAAATGATGTGAATTATGCTGAAATTACAAAGTCATTTATGATTTTGAAGATATGTAATAGAAGATAATGTATTTTTATATTTGATACAAATATCCTAGAACTCTTTAGACAGTATTATCTTAAGATAGACTGTGATAACATAGCATCTTTATCTTTAGGTAAATATGTAATATCTGTAATGGGCTCTGGCAAACATTTGTTTGAAATTTATAAAACTATTCTGTTTAACATTTCTTTGTTAAGTGTGAGTTATCTTTGTATTCTAAGCACTAAACATCATTAGGAAATAAACTCAGACTTTTTTCTGAGACTGGAGAATAAAACACTTAAACATTTTCAGAGCTGGAGATTTTTTTCCTATGAAGAATTTGTTGGCCAGGGTTTCTCATTAAAAAAAAAAAAAGTTTAAGAGCCAATTTCCTACTCCAGAGAATTTCTCACCATACTTTTTTGCCTATACAACATAATTTTTCTTCTTCAGGATATCTTATTTGTCTTGGTGAGGAACTTGATGATGATGATGATGATGATATCTTATTTGTCTTGGTGAGGAACTTGATGATGATGATGATGATGAGGAGGAGGAGGAGGAGGAGGAGGAGGAGGAGGAGTTATATTTTGGAAACAATTGAAAGGATTTGGCTTTTGGTTTGTCATTGGATTTAAGATGTGTATGTGTCTTTGTGGTGCGCAGAGCGTTTTGAACTCAAAATGTGCTGCTTTGTGCTGTTGTGTGACTGCTTTATTTAAGAAAGTGTGGCACTCTTATTTGACCTCTTCTAAGACTATATTTGAGATGTTCATAAGAGTTCATAGGGAGAGATCAAAGACAGTTATATACATTTTAAACCAGTGGGTCTGAATTTCTTTCTTAGGAAAGAATGCTTCCTTTTTCAGATAAAACCTATGAGGAACCAAATTATACATGAAACGTATCGAAAAGAATCTATTTTGAGTAAAACGGGGCTGAGGTCCAGATTCCTGCCCACTCAGAGTCACATGATGGGACTGGAATGTGAGGCAGCTCATGGAATTCTAAGGTTGAAAACTTCTACTTTTGACTACATATAAAACTTATGAGAGGCTGTAGAATTTCAAAAATGACTTAAAGTGGAGGAAGTAAAAAATATATATATTCAAGGCAGGAAAACAAGCACAGTATGATTGTTTTTCAGGCTCAGTACTCCTAATACTCAAATATCCATGGAAACAATAATGACAATAATAGTAATAGAAAATTCTCATTAATAATGCTTGGGTCAAGGGAAAAAAACTTTGAAATATATGACATTAAATTACAATATACAATATCTTGAATTAATGCCTCTAATAAAAGAAGACAAGCTTAGCTCCTTAGTTTAGAAAAACAATGTTAGTGTCACAATACTTATAATGAATAACTCATCTTCCTATTTACATATTATGGATCTATTAAAAAAATTGGAGTTGGGAAAGAAATTTTAAAATTAATAGTGGAAGGCCATTTTGTATTAAAGAGAATTTGGAAGAAAGCAGTGCCTTTGAATTCAAAAGTGTGGAAAAATCTTTACATTTACCCCTTTAAATTTCATTTAGCTAGGAAAAATTTTCCTCTTGCCATTGAATTAAAATCTGGCAATCCTGTCACTTTGCTCTCACCCTAAGATAATACAACTTTATGAACACTGTTTTATAAGGGAGAACCAGTGGTACCGGAAAAGGGTGGAGTTCACTTTTTTTTCTTTTTTTATTACCTCTTTTTTCACTTGCTGCAGTAATGGTGGAAGCAGAAAGTTCATATTTGGCTGATATTACTGTAAAATTTGTGGAAGCAGAAAGTTCATATTTGGTTGATATTATTGTAAAATATCTTTAAACTCTCTGGGACTTGCAGATGTATTAAGCTTGTTTAGCTTTCATGCAAAATTCCTTTGCTGGATTATTCTGATCACAATTCCTGCTGAAATAAGGTCTTCTATTTCTCCATTTCTTGCATCTCCTTGGTCCATGGCTTTTTAGCAATCCACTGCAAATAAATATTCAGTTAATCTCCTTTTATCTCCCAGTGGTTCTTTTTTGGACAAGGACTGAGTGGCTCCAGTCCAGCTACATCTGCTGCCATGGTTCCCACATGTAGTCCCGAGGATTCTCACTGGTTTGTTCATTTGCCACTGGACTTTGTTTCCAGACACAGATGCTCAGCTCCTTTAGTCCTTTCCAACAAGTCCTTTGTCTAATTAGTTCTCAAGTTTGAATTAGACACCTATCCAGTATGCTTCCCACATTATATGAAAAATTATTTATCTGTCTCTGAGTGATTTCAGTTGAAAGAAAGGTAGGCTCACAACCCTCACTTTTGGGGCAGGTTTGAATCATAATGCAGCTTGTTTCAAAGTAAATATTTATTATGAAATATACTGTCTGCCATATCACCCTTGTAATAGGTTAATCTTGAAACCAGTGTTTGACCTTTCTTACGAATAATTTTCACATGCTAGTCAAATGATGGGGCTTTGATTCTAATCTAGACATCCTGGCTCAAGAACCAAGGCTCCTAATCACTAATCTGTACTGCTTGAATCATTATGCAGTGCTGCCTAATAACATTTTTCCTATGTTTCCTTCTATGTCTTCTGTGTGCCTGATATCTTCAGTTAGACTTTAGACATCTACAAAATGGAGATTACACTTTTGCTCAGCATTCCTATGGAAAATAGGAAGTATAGAAATGGTGTTCTGGTGCTTTCAGTTAATGTGGCAGGCTCTCTTGATGCGACAGAGCTACCATGTCCTGTAAACACTTAGAAATTCTGGATAAGACAAAATAGAATTTATTTTAAATTAATATACGTGTTCAAAACTTTGGATGGAAGAGTATTACTTCCTTGAAATACGGAGAGCACAGGAAGTCACAGAAGTGAGAGATCTGAGGTTCAGTCACTCAGTAAAGCATTAAAACCATATAAGTTTTAGTAACTAGGAACAGACTTCATGCATATTCTACCAAGAAAAAGACATGTTTGGCCCAGAAGCACAGATGGAACTGATCAACCACTGTAAAGCCAGAACTTTTGAAGAACTACCTTTTCCTTGAAATGGGCAGCTGAGGGAGAGTTTTCAGTTGCAGTTGGGTAGAGAGTAATCTACAAAATGTAAATCCTCGAAGAATCAAAGGAGGATAGTGATTTATAAACAGCAGAACTAAAATCAAGTCATGTTTAGACATAGCCGAGTGACATGATACCACATGAAATAAAATATTGAAATCAAACAGGACAAAGAAACACTTTCAAAGAAGTTATTGTTAGACCAATGATAGCATTCTATCAGATTCTTACCTTTGAATTCTGAGAGGAAATAATTTTTGTCCTAGAATTTTATACCCAGCTAAAATATTATTCAGTGATTAGAGTAAAATAAAGATAATTTTGGACAGTCAAATACTGAGAATACTCTCAAACTCCTTCTAAAGAAATATTACTGAATGATATATAAGAATTCAACTCAAAGAAGGGAGTTCAAAAAACAAAGTTGAGGAAAGAAAAAAAGAAAAAAGTGTTTTTAGTTCTTTGATTTTGATGACTATGTATACAGATAGTTTTAAAATAATATTGGTTGTTTTATTTCTTTACATAGATGTCCTCATAGTATTTATTAACGTGAAATTTGATTTTTTCCCATCAATGTTAGCTTTTAATCAGTTTATCTCTACAAAGTAATAAAAGGAAATGAAATAGTGTAATGACATATAAAGAATATTAACTCAATCGATAATTTATTTTTGTGATTAAAAACATCTGGAGCAAAAATGATGAGATTTGAAATTTACTAAAATCTGAGTGGTACGTATAGAAGTGTTGTTATGTTTTCTGTGACTTATTATTTTAAAATAAAAGCATAAATAAGCACATATAAAAGAATAGAGTAAGGAAAGGGAAAGTGGTAAATCTATAGTGGAAAAAACCTGGCACACATCATCTTGTGAAAGTGATGAAGTTTATCATCATTATAGATGTGTTCTGGGTACCATGTTCTCCCTGATTTGATGTGACAGGATCACATGTATCATGGTATTTCTAAAACACCATAATGTTGATCTAATCAAGAGAAAAAGCGTTAGATAAACCCAGATAGGGAACATCCTATAGGTTACCTAGTCAGAATCAAGTAAAGACGAAGAATTCATAGACAAGAGATTGGGGACATAGGACAACTAGAAACCATATGGCACCTTGGATTTGATCTAGCAACAGAAAGAGGGCATTTCATAAAAAAACAAAAAAAAAAACACAAAAAAACACAGAAAACTGATGCAATTCATATAGTCCAGGGTTTATGTAATAGCAGTGTACAAATGTCAGTTTCTTAGTTTTGGCAAATGTAGCAAAATGATTTAAAATGTTAATGAGGGAAATGTGTAAGGAATAAACAAACTGTCCTTGTTATGTTTACAACTATCCCATAAATCTGAAATTATTCCAAAAAAACTCTTATGTTCCAAAATTTTTTTTTAAAAAGTCATTTTAAAGCTTAGGTAAGCAATATCCCATTATTGTGAGTTGAATGGACAATATTTTAATATTTGAAGCAAACATGATATGTTGAAAAATAAAGGAGCATGCTGCCCAGTTTTGCCTGAGAATATGTTAGCTAGTTTGCTTCAAGTATTTAAATAATTAATCCTCAGAAAACTGCAATCAGTTGAATCTTTAATGGACTAACACTTTAGTGTTTGTGTAAATTCCATGATTTGCTCCATGTGGAATATCTTTTAAATTTGGATTTAGGTAGATAATTACTTCTTTTTTTCCAACAAGTTAGAGGCTGTTAAGCTCTTCCTATTGCCACCGTGTTGGGCAGATCCCAGAGAGTATTCAGACAAATAAAAGGCTTGTGAACGCTGATCACAGAGCAAAGCAACATTGCATTACATCAACAGATGCCTTTTCTGTATTAAAGCAGACAGCTGGCATTTCAGAGTATGTTGGGGAGAAACAATCTTCTATGAAGATATCTTCTTCATAGAAACAAACTTCTATGAACAGTCTTCATAGAAGTCTGGTAAAAACTCTATTTAAAAGCTAAATTGTGAATAACTGTTGATATAAAGGGAAATGCTAACTCGGCACAAACTTACAAGCTTTATAACAACGTAGGGCCCAAAGAGGAAAAAAACCCAGTGACAATGCAGAGGACCATAAAAGTAGCTACATTGGTAATCTCAGTCGAAGGTTTATACCAATTCTTAGAAGAAGTTCGAGTCAAATTGAGGTTCTGTATTCTGTGTTTGAATATTTGCACTTAAGGTTACCATGATAAGCTTTAGATCATTCTCATTCACTTGTTTCGTTAAAATTCTTGATCAAATAATACCTTCAGGTGTGATTATCAGTAGATGTCTTGTTTTGTTTGTTTGTTTTTTTCACTGACATATCTCAACACCTAGAACAGTGTATGACACAGAAGAGCTGTAATGTAAATATTTGTTGAATAACTAAATGAATGATACCCCTTTGGCACCATCAGCCACTGCTGTCCCTTCCTGGTGGCAGGGAGTCTCAGGGTCAGCAGGGAAGGAAGGTATGTTTCCATTTTCTTCTGGTATTGTCAGCATAGCTCCCATTCTGTCTGGGGAAGAATGACCTAATTAGATCACTGTCCTAGTCAGCTTGGGCTGCTATAGCAAGGTGCCATACTCCAGATGGCTTAAACAATGGACATTTATTTTCTCGCAGTTCTGGAAGGGGCTGGAAATCTAAGATCAGGTTGCTTACATGGATTATAGGTTTTGGTGAAGACCCTCTCTGTCTTACAGATGGCTAGCCTCTCAGTCCTCTTGCTCACATGGCCTTTCCTCTGTGCATGCTTGCCTTTTTCTCTCCCTGGGTTTTTTGTTTGTTTGGTTGTAGGAATTAATGTTTGTAAAATATGGGGGATCCTCTTTGATGTGGTCTCTTTTCTACATTTAGCTGTGTTGAATCTGTTCTGCCAGTCTTTGGGGTTGTTTTTGTTTTTTTTACACTGATGTGAATGTTATTATCTGGGTGTATTTGTGGGATGAGGTGAGCCTAGGATCCTCCTCCTCTGCCATCTTCTCCAGAAGTCCTCTCATTCTCTTATAAGGGCACCAATCCTGTCATAAGGGTTCCATCCTCTTGACCTCATCTAAACCTAATTAACTCCCCAATCTAAACCTAATTAACTTCCAGATATAATCACACTGAGGATGTGGCTTTCAACATACAAATTTTGGGGGCACAAAGATTCAGTACACAGTAGTCACTTTCTCTTGTTAACTTAGGGGTCTGGAGATGCAACATCTAGACCACTTTTGTCTGTTGGGTGGGAAGTCTTAAAATGCTGTTAATACAATGTTGTTCCTCTGGTCTTGAGGTCCTCAATCAGTTTGCCTTCCTCTTTCCATTTTTCACTATTCTCCCTTGATTACCTCTTGTATTTCTTTCCAGGCTTTTGTGTTGTACTTGGTGAGGAGGAGTAGGGAGAAATGTTCCCACCAGAAATTACATTTAATTTTGAGACCCATGTAAAGTTCAGCTAAATCCCATTCTCTTAGTCTCGTGAGCTTCTCACAAATATTTGAAAACTTAAAGTCCAGTGATTTTTATGCTGTGATCCAGATAGTGCCCGAACCAGCGAGGCTCATCTAGAGAGCTCCTGAGCTGATTAATGTGAGAGAGTAGACTCAGTATATCAGAGAACAAAAAGAAGAAAATTGCTTTTAAAGTTCAATTTTGGGTGTTTCTCTCTCACCCAGAAGTGTAGAAATTGAGTTGCCTTATTGTGGAATTTTCCCTCTCTTGTTGGCATGACTGATTCTCTTAATTTTGACTTCTTTAATTTTATTCAGTGAATTAAGTCATCATTTGTGTATGTATGAAAATGTTTTAACTGGGCTTATTATGCTTGAAAAGGAGTGACGGTAACTATTTTGACTTATTACTTTCTGTCTGGTTAGGATAATCAAACATTCAGCAAGGAAGAATAAAAGCACCGTAGGTGGTATAAATGAGCATGAAAAAGAGCTTCCAAAGATCTTTTCCAAATAGAGAACACTTCCCGCTCCCTCCCCTCCCCTCTTCCCACTCCACCCACATCCTTTCCCTACTTTTAGACTGTTCCTAAACCAGGAAGTAAAAGTTGTGAGTGGGAAGGGGTGGGGAGTGTGTATGTGTAACCAACAAGGGAATTTATTCTCTTGATGAATCATAATGATTGTACTATAATCACACATTCCCACATACAGTCCCGAATCCTTGTGCCAGCATTCAACTCTCTTTGCAACTGGGTAAGCTGGCTCCTTCTGTTTCCTTCTCTAACTTTTCAAGTAAAATGATAAAATCAGAACAGTTGAGAGATCAGGTGACTCTTGAGTCCATCAAATTCCAGCCTCTTGCTTACAGGAGAGAAATTGAGGACCTAGAACATTAGGAGGATCATTCAAGTTCACGAACTTGTTAGAGGTGAAGTTAGGATTAGATAGAACCCATGGCTTTCAGGTCTGTACTTTTTATTATGTCAGGTTGTCTTATTTCAGTTGTAGCCACTATGTACTGTCATGTTTTAATACTTGGTATTTGATAAGGCCAGAAGTAGATGAGAGGCTATTTAACTGCTGCTTGGGACTATAAAAACCTCAGAAAAGCAGACAGACAAACAAATGGCTGCAGTAGTGATGATTTGCAGTGTAAAATATATACTCAGTGCTTACGATTCACAGGACCGGTATTCTCAATATTCCTAGATCTATTTCATCTTTATTTTTTCTTGCCTTTGCTTATAAAAGAATAAGAAACATCATGGGGGCTATGCAGATACCTTTATCTTAATATCGAAACCCTTTTTACTGGAATAGGACAGAATGATTCACAACTGAAGCCCAGGTATTTAAGGGAAAAGAAGGAGCCCAACACCCAGAGCATGAAGGGAGTTCTTCACACCCCCCTTGTGTACCCAGTTGGAACAGAGGCCCTTGGAGGTAGGGAACAGTAAGTATTTATGTATGGATCCTCAAGTGAACATTTTTTATCACCAAGACCATGTTTTGTTCTAGGCATTATGTAATAGAACAGAATAATTGATGCAAATATTATTAGAGGGAATAGCAAAAATTTGGATACTGGTTCCAAAGTCTACTAGATTGATCCTAGATGATAGGATAGTCAGGACCTGATACCTGAAGAACTGGGAATCCCACCTCTTAAACGCTGATTGGCTATATAAGGTAATTTCAGTGTTGTTAATGGATCAATTATTTGGGGAAAGAATATCTCCCATAAGCTAGGGAGAGAGAAAAAATGTAGAAGCCCAAACACTTCTCTCCCATTTCTATATGGATCTGGATAGAATCTGGATGAATAAAAGAGTGATCGTACTCAAATGTAGATAAGTTCTTGTCATATTAGGCACGATTTGTTTTACAGCCATCTGCATGTCCAGTACATGTGGTGAATGAGGACTTGTGGAAATAGAGAAAGCACTGAAAAGAGTATCAGAGAACAAGGTGGCTTGATGCACATTGGGAAACTGCAAAGGGAAGTCTGTTCAAATGTGTTGCAAGTGAACAAGTTATGATAAAGGGAATTTACTTAGGGACACAGAAGAGAGCTGGGGGAATAGAAATTAATTTTATGTGCTGTCTGATCATAAAACTAAGGAGGGTTTTGGCAAGCAGTTAAAAAAAGTTAGTTGGAAAAGGGAAATTCAGTAAGATCATAATAACTATATGCAAATATCTGGAAGATGATCATGTGGCAGTTGGCAGTGAGATTAGATTGAGAATGGCACCAGAGGATAGCAGTGGCACCAGTGGTGGGAGTGATAACAAAAGTTATTTTTGTTGAACATGAGGAAAAAATTTCTATTAGCTAAAACTGTTCAGATTTATAATGGCCTACCTTGGAACTAGTTTACTCTTAACATGGATAGTATTCAAATACAGGCTTAACCACCAATTAACAAAACAACATCAGGGGAATTCAGGAACATTGTAGGTTTGTAACTGTAAGGTCCTTAACAAAACCCTGTATATCCAAATCCAGGCTAGTATGGTTTTATGGTTCTTCTAAAATCACTCTGGCTAGTAAGCATTAGGAACCGAACAAGAACATGGCTAACCCTTTTGACACCCATTCCAGAAATAGCAGCTCAGTTTCTTTTGGAACTATGGATGTATTCTGAGACCAGTTTTGTCACCAGCTTGACTTCTTAATGTCTCAGATTGAATGAATCAGTCTGTATTCCCTCAAGTAAGCTATACTGAAGTGTTTGTGTTTATATAAACACCCACACAATTACACTTATGTACTTACTGATCACAGTGGAAAACATAAACAGGATCCTCTGTAATGGATGTAACAAATATCAGTCGGGTTCCTGGTAGAAAAAAAATTCACCCCCAAAATTCAAATTAAGAGACTGTAATGAAGGAACTTACAGAATCGTGGGCAATGTTAAGGTAACCAACAAGACTCTGCAACTTGCAATAGCTTGAAACTATTACTACTACTAAGGTTGCAGGGGACAGAAAGGAATCAGTATTCCAGGACCTGGTAAACTGTCCTGATGGAGGGTCACAGCTACTGCCTCATGGAGGGTCACAGCTACTGCCTGCCTGAAGCAGGGAGGGAAGAAACTTGTGGCTCTCTTCTCCTACTCTGTGATCTTCCAGTGCCATTTTGTGGTGGGTTCTAAACAAGTCAGCCAGCAAAGGAAGCCCACCTCATGCTTGACAGAGAATGAATCTGGCCGGTCAAATGGAGCGTAACCAGAAACCTACAATAGACACTGGTTAAAGTATAGTCCTTAGCCATAACAGATACTGGTAAATATTGATTACATGTGTACTTTATTCTTACTATTTTTTGTTATTGTTTTAAGACTTTATTTTAAAATTTATTTTTTATCTCATTTTTGTAAGGTCTTCAAATACAGGTTTTAGATTGTGACTTTTATATTTAATAGACTGCTCACTTTATAGAGACTTAAAGTTTTTCATTTTCATTTTCTCCTACATTGTCTTCTTTCATCTTTTTACTAAGTAAGATTGTATTTCACAGTGCTTCACCTTATGTTTGTCACACAACGCTGCAAAATCTGGTGAAATTTCCTTTTTCAAAGCCTGAATTGTTTTTGCTACTAATTTAATGATTAACAGATGTGACTACTGAACAAATGACGTACAGTGACAATAGATGGTAGCTGCAATCTCTCGTGCCAGGTGCTTAAATCAATGGAGTATTGCTAGAACACCGGGTAGATGTTAATGGACATGAGAAAGCCATAATAATTTCAAGAACTGAACATTTCTTTGAAAAATATCAAATGTTACATCTTAAGCCTTTGGTGGTTACTTTTGCAAAACTGCATATTTGAAAGAAGCATAAATACATATTTGCATCTTTTGAAGTCTCCCTGACATGAATTTCTACAGATTCTTTATGTTTTCACCTACAAATGTCTTCGGTTTCTCTTTCTCCTTCCCTTTATTCCCTACCGCCCTCCCATTTTGCTCTTCTGTTTTTAGTTCTGTATTCATCACGTAAACTTACAAGGCTTCTACAACACTGTCAGCACATAACTGATGTAAAATAAAGTGCTTACTACAGATTGGGGAATGGAAAGTAGAATCTTTGGAGAGAAAAAAAAAAGTGAAGACTGTATATCTACAGATTTCCTCAAAACTTTGAATACATTAAATGTGAAGAGATAGATTAAGAATTTATTATTTTATTACAAATTACCTAGTCTTAAATCTGGCAAGAACACATATTGAATTACTTTTAAAAAATAGTATCTTCTTCAGTGCTTCAAAGAGACAGATTTGGATTAGTTGTTTGGGGGATGAAAGAATGCATAGACATAGATATAAAGATATACAGATCTCAAAACAAAACGAAAACTAAAATGAATTAATGTCCCTTAGCAAGAGTTTACAGAAAGTGAGGAATCTAAAGAATTGAGAGAAGTTTTATGTTAATATGTTACTATCATTTTTCCTTGTAATACTTAACATCAGTGTATATAAACTGAGGACTTCCACATTATGGAAATGCTGTTAGAACTCACCATAAAGGCAACAGGAGATGTAGTAGGAACGAATCCTTTAGAGGGGAAAAACACTACATATACCTAGAGGAAAGAAGCAAGAAATAAAGGTCCTGATTTTCACACACCTAAGATTCTGTTGGTGGAAGTTATAGTCGGCATGCTACTGCTATATGATGGTGATATGCTTGGACCTAATTTCTGTTGTTTTATGATAAATGTTATTATGTTTTTCTGAAATATCATGACCATTCCGGAAGAAGGTTGTATAAAACAGGGTTAGAGAAGAAATTCTCTTATATCTAGGCTCCCACTGGTTTCTATTACATTTTCATTTTCTCTTTAACTCTGTCTCTTCTACTGAAAATAATACAAACAAACAAAAAATTAGTTCCTCATTTCAAGTTAGGATAAGGCCCTTTCTCAGAGAACATATAATTAGGCCACTAAATTTTTTCAATCATTAGGACTAGCCTCTGTTCCCTTGGAAATTTAACACTCATACAAAGTTGCTCTGTGATGAGAAGCAAGCACAATGTTTTATCAGCTTTAAGATTGATATTTCACTTTTTTCACCCTTAAGAAATGAGGATAAATATAATTGAAGGCATTTAAAAATATCTGTAGGTCAGGATTTGATACAGTTATTATTTTCTCGCATGTTCAAACTTGGTTGTTTTTCTTGTGGTATGACTGAGCAACTGTAGTCAACATACCAGCCAATAAATTGAGTGACTCATTGAAGTACCGAATATATGTGTTATCTATTATCTGAATGTTATCTTTTCTGGTAAGATAAAAAAAATAGTATTAAAGTGTGGGTCCGGGAGTTTGGTAGAAAATTTCAGGAACAATATGAGAATTTTTTAAAGAAATGTTACCTTGTTAAAGCTTTGGGTAGCATATAGATTGCAATTTCATAGAAAAATAAAGATACTGAAGGTACTGATGCCATGATGAAGTTGTAGAGTTTTTGTCTTTCTACCATAACCAACTAAAAAACTGGAACTATGTTCAGATATTGGACAACTGGCAATGCAGGTCTGTGATTCATAAGAGAGGAGAAGAAAAGAGGTAGTAGCTCTGTGTTAGGACCAGATTTCCAAGTGGAGTCATTGTTTGGTCATGCAGCAAGGGGTACCCAAGCAGAGCCCCAGGTACCTACTGAGTTGAGAAAACAAAGATCTGATTTTAAGAAAATACGTCAGTGATAATTTCCAGAGTTGATTACTGTAAAACAAGGCAGCTCTGCAGAAAAAAATTTCCAGAAATCTCTACAGGGTCCCCTTGAATCTGTTACTAAATAATAAGCTGTGTCTGCCTAGGATGAAAGCCTAGGTAAAGAATGTCCAAGAAGCTGAAAACTTAACAATTCCTGAAGCTCACACAGGGTTGAGACACATTTCATCTTTTCCAGGGTAGAAAATCCCTCTGGAACCTCAGGACAATTAACAGAAATTTCAGAAGAGTAAAGCCTTAGGCTAAAATGCTATGGATTAAAACCTACTAGAGAACATCACTGTTAAAAATATTGGAGCGCATGTGCCCCTTCGAGTATCATTGTTTTTTTTTTAAACTCTTGGGTAAATATGTAGTAGTGCAATGCCTGGGTCATAGGTTAGTTACTATTTTTAACTTTCTGAGGAACCTCCATACTGTTTTCCTGGATGGCTGTACTAGTTTGCATTCCTACCAATAGTGCAAGAGGTTCCCCTTTCTCCGTATCCTCATCAACATCCATTGTTTCCTGAGGTTAATTTTAGCCATTCTGACTAGTGTGAGGTAGTATCGCATTGTGGTTTTGATTTGTATTTCTCTGATGCTGAGTAATGTTGAGCATTTTTTCATGTGTCTATTGGCCACTTGTATGTCTTCTTTGAAGAAATATCAGTTCATGTCTTCTGCCCATTTCTTGACTGGATTTTTTGTTTTTCTGGGGTGTTGAGTTTGATAAGTTCTTTATAGATCTTGGATACTAGCCCTTTAACTGAAATATCATTTGCAAGTATCTTCTCCCACTCTGTAGGTTGCCTTTTAGTTTTGTTGTTTCCTTTGCTGTGCAGAAGCTTTTTATCTTGGTGAAGTCTGAATAGTTCATTTTTGCTTTTGTTTCCTTTGCCTTTGGACATGTATCTTATAAGAAGTTGCTATGGCTGAGGTCAAAGAGGTTGCTGCCTCCAGGATTTTGATGGGATCCTGTCTCACATTTTTAGGTGTTTTCATCCATTTTGAATTTATTTTTGTGTATGGTGTAAGAAAGTGTCTAATTTCATTCTTCTATATGTTGCTGTACAAGTTTCCCAGTACTATTTGTTGAAGAGACTTTTATCCATTGAATAGTCTTTCCTGCTTTGTCAAAGATTAGTTGACCATAGAGTTGAGGGTCCATTTCTGGGTCTCTGCTCTGTTCCATTGATCTATGTGTTTGTTTCTGTGCCAGTATCACACTGCCTTGATAATTACATCTTTGTAGTACAGCTTGAGGTCCAGAATTGTGATACCTCCTGCTTTGCTTTTCTTTCTTAACGTTGTCGGCTGCTTGGGGTATTTTCTGGTTCCATACAAATTTTAGAAGCAGCAGTTACTACAATAGCCAAAATACAGAAAGAGCCCAGATGTCCATCCACTGATGAATAGATAAAGAAAATGTGTGCATACACACACACACACACACACACACACACATGCACACATGCACACAATGGAATATTACTCAGCCATCAAAAGAATGAAATCTTGCCATTTGCAATGAGATGGATAGAACTAGAGTATATTATGCTAAACTAAATAAGTCAGTCAGAGAAAGGCAAATATCATGCTTTCATTCATATGTGGAATTTAAGAAACAAAACTGATGAACATAGGGGAAGGGAAGGAAAAATAAGATAAAAATAGGGAGGGAGGCACACCATAAGACTCTTAACAAACTGAGGATTGCTGGAAGGTAGATGGTTAGGGGAAAGGATAATTGGGAAATTACGGAGGGTCCTAGATATAATGAACACAGAGTTATTTGCAACTGATGAATTACTATATGTCAACTAATTTGAATTTAAATAAATAAAAAATTTACCACCCCCCAAAAAAGCTGCTAGAGATCTTTCTAAGCAAACTTCAAAAATAGAAAACTAATTTGCAAGTAACATAATTGTGAGACAAAACAAAATTCCATATAGTATAAAGAAAACAATATCTAGACATTCAACAACATCACATCTAGAAGTCAGTCATCACATAAAAAATCACCAGGCATATGAAGAAATTGGAAAATATGACCCAAGAGCCTGGAGAAAATTCAAAGAAATAAACCCAGGAAGGAGAGAAATAAAGCATTTAGCAGATAAAAAATTTAATAATATTTTAAAAATATGATTAAGAATTAAAGGAAGACACAAACATAAGAGAAGTGGAAAATCTTAAAAAAAGGCAATTGCTACTTCTCATAATCAAAGATACAGTAAAAACTCCCCTGGATGAGCTTTTTAGCAGATTAGACACTGCAGAAAACAAACAAACAAACATAAATTAGCTTAAAGATAGCAAGGGAACTACCAAATGAAGCAGTGAGAGGAAAAAACAAAAAAAAAATCAAATAGACTTAGAGATGTCTCAGAAAATATCAGTCATTCTAACAAATATGGGAGATTGATGGGAAAATATTTGAAGAATTAATGCCAAAAATTTTCCAAATTTGGTGGAAACTCTAAACACAGAATTCCAAAACTTCAAAAAAAAAAAAAAAACAGAATATCAAATAGGATATTCAGATACTCAAACAGAACATATAGAAAATTTAACCATGGTGAAACCATAGTAGAATTCCTAAAAGTCAGTGTCAACTAAAAAACTATTAAAGACTGCCAGAGAAAGGAGGAAGCAAAGAATTACAACAAACTTTATCAGAAACTCAAGCCACAAGACAGACAATGAAGAATCGTTAAAGTGATGAAAGAAAAAAAGGCTGTTCATAGAAAATTCTATGTTCATAGAAAGTATCCTTCAAAGATAAAGAGAAAATGCTTTGTTAGACACATCAAACCTGAAAGTAATTACTGCTGGCAGACAATCTTGGCCCACTTATAAATTCATTTAGTGATATGAAAACAGTATTTTTGTTTTGTTTTAAGAAAGAAAATATTGATCCCAGAAGTGACATGAAAATTTCATGTTTATCACTGAGGGAAAAAAAGCTTTAGAGTAGATTTTTAGCCAGATAGCCTGTAACACTTAGAATAGGAAGTAACCAGTATAAACTTAGAAAGAACAAAGACGTGGCAATCTTAGCTTGCTCTTTTCCCTCTTGTTTTACTGGAGAGACAGACTAAGAGCATGTGACAAACACAGTGTATCTTGGTTTCCAAACTCCCCTTAACAAGCTCCCTCCTGACCCCCTCTGGGCACGATGAAAAAGAATTATATATGACAGTACACTTGAGTAAGCGTCTTCTTAGCTGTTCAGGATTAAGGATTATAATCTAAAAGGTTGATAACAGAAGAGGAAAAGTTTGAACAACGAAGTATAAGTTTTCAGTTATTGAGAGCAAACAAATTCCTCATTAGATGTCAGATATTCTTTTATGGCATTATGGAAAAATCATTGATGAAAATATGTAAACTCCGTCCTTTAGTAACATACTTCTCTTATATCTTGAGTGTCTATGTCATTCTATTTCCCTGTGGTTTTATGTCTTCAAATTTTGGGGGAAAAAGTATAGCGTTTGGACTTGAAAATCTCTTAAAAATTTTATAGTTTTAATGATCTGTTTTTCTGAATTTCCATAAATAGTTACAAGCCTGTTTTGTCCACTCACATACTCCAGAGTGGAGAGCTAAGACCACAGATAATAACTGGGAACTGCATTTATCAGGGTAATAACTAAAACCCCAAATACCTTGCCTAAATTTGAAACTCAATTTAGCATTTTATAATAACTTGTTTTTGCAAGATTTTTCTGAAGCAGTTAAAAAAAACCTATTACAAACTCTAGGTAAAGGCAAATCATTTAATTAAACATGCTGCATCTGCCTAGGTATACACTAGATGGAAAATTAGAAGGCTTTTAAATATTTAAGAGGGAGGAATATAAATTGGCAAGAGAATATTATTAGAGAAGACAGGATGCATAAAGAACAGTCAAACAGAGATTAATTATTTCTCTCCTCCCCCAAAATAGTAGACATAATTACCAAAGATGATGAAGTTCAAGGCATGAATGTTACTTTATCTTATCTTTGATTACTCCTTTTTCTCTTCATTCTAACATTGATTTAAAGAATATTTATTGGTGAACTATAAAAGATGGGAGGTCTGATTACACACACACACACACACACACACACACACACACACACACACACCCATACCCATGTGAGTACTGACATGTCCCAGAAAGTCCTTTATACCTGAGTTTGTAGCCAAGAAGTGAAACCAAGCAAAGTAAGAATATTTGCTGGAGAATTCTAAAGATAATGAGTGTTAAATTGCTTTAAAGAAGAACATATCAAGACAAATACTCAAGGGACATAAATAGCTTTGTTAGTTTCTGTGTATTACTGGTTCTTAAATAGCAGTTTTATCAAATAATCCAAATTTACATGATTTTTTCTTATTTATCCTCCATGTCACATAGGCAAACACTTGAAAATATTCTATGAATATAAAACTTATCCTAGAAATTTTCTTGGACAGTTAGATAACACTTTCTCTTGTGATCTGATTTCATATAGGACTCCACTGTCACCTCAAAGTAATAATATTTCAGCCTCTGATCAGTTATACATAAGAAACAGAAATAATCATATGTTTTATGACTAGGAATATAAAACTAAGATTGTTCCTTTAAGAGAGAACTTTTTGAATCTATTAAAAAGCCACAAGAGAAATGGTAACACTCAGAACTCTGGCTGTGGGGGAATAAAGAATATTAACTCCCATCGTTCAGTTATTGTCTATATGTTGGTGTTGCTTAAATATATATCTCTAACTCAGATTTCTCCCCTGAGAGTCAAACCCACATGCCTCAGTGCCTGTTGACATTTCTACTCAGATGTTTCACTGGCAACTAGCATTCAGCTTTACAAAAACTAAACTTGTTTCCTCCCCAAGACCTTCACTTCCTCTCATGTTTTCTGTCTCTCTGAATGATTCCAAATGCATAATGTGACTAAAATTGGGTGGGCCCTGCTGGGATAGGTTGGCATTGGGTGAGGAGAGAGGGAATAATGGAATCTTACATGGTAGTTATTGATCTTTCCATGAAACAGCACTTGTTTCCTTTAAGAAATTTTATACCTGGGGGCGCCTGGCTCAGTTGGTTAAGCATCTGACTCATGATTTTGACTCTCAGACCACAATCTCAAGGTCATGAGATTGAGCTCCACATCTGGCTTTGTGCTGGGCATGGAGCCTGCTTGGGATTCCCTCTCTTCTTCTCTGCCCCACCCACCCCACCCAACTTGCACTTGCCTGCGCTCTTTCTCCCCTGTGCCCCCCCCCAAAAAAAAAATTAATGCCTGGAAAAAAATACACTATAAAATGTTACAAAATGTTTGTAGCTAATTTTAGCTACTATCAAGTATTTTGTCTACTGCCATTCTCAAAAGTCATAAGTATTTCCAGTTCTGGGATTTGTGACAATATTTGGAAGTATATTGTAACATGAGATACAGAATTTGAAGAAGCTGCATGAGGTACCACCAAGTACCTTGATTCTATGCTTAAGATGACATCACCTCTTAGATTCTCTAAGACACAACCCTAAGAGTTTTCCTGAATTACTTCTCTGTCCCTCCTATCTTATAATTAGTCATTAACTACATCTGATTCTATTTCTCAAGCATCGAAAGGAGTCTAGGGTGGGATTTTGTTCACAGAAAGCTACTCTTTTTCTTTTTCTTTTTTTTCTGCTCCAAAGTTTCTCAGTCATGTGAGCATAGACAAGCAAGAGCCGAATGGGAAACAAGCAGTTTATTGTGATGTTCACCAAGTGCTTACAAATTTCCACCTTCCAGGCTCTGGGTTGGACTGCATTTCCACACCATATTCTGAAGTTAAGCCTTTCTTTGGACAATGAGATGTGAGGGGAACTGACATGTATCCCTTCCCATTGGATCTTTTCAAAACCAGTGAGGAATTCATCATATTCCTCTCTCACTTCTGCAGTGATCTGGGAAGCACATTTTGACATAAAACTTTACTAATCCTGAGCCATGAGCAACTGTGGTGGGCACACTCCTTAGCAGCCTGCATTGGACTTAGAGCAGGAGCAAGAAATTAACTTTCAGTGTGCTAAGTGCCATCATTTGGGTTTTTTTTATTTTGACAATATAAATCAGTTTACCTGGACAGAGATTTATCATTTAAGTGACCGTTGAACAAATAAATACCTAGTATTTGTATCCTTCCCACCCTCATGGAGGATTTCTCAGATGAAAGTAGTCTGAAGAGTAGTAACTTAAGTGAAGTCTCTTACTTCTTTACCCATTTAGTGTAAAATGCCTGAGACTGCAGAGGAAATGGTTTCCAGCAGTCATCTGACAAAAGAATGGCAGGTCTATACCTATGTCCCAGTAATCGTCATCCAAACCATAGAATAGGACTCCTGTGTGGAGATTTCGTCAGAGTGTTTGTTGTCCTTCATACCTCTTGCCTTCTCCCACACCTCAGTAT
Source organism: Spilogale gracilis (assembly GCA_004023965.1). Lineage (NCBI taxonomy): Eukaryota > Metazoa > Chordata > Mammalia > Carnivora > Mephitidae > Spilogale > Spilogale gracilis. The sequence goes on along the minus strand of PITA01000433.1, from coordinate 89,017 downwards.
TGGGTTATATACATTCAGATATGTCTCTAAGGAAATAGAATAAAGATCATATCTCACAAGGGGCCCTGAATTCCATCATCTGGATAAGATTTGCTGGCTTTTCTTCAGAGACCAGGCTCCCTTGCTTACCTTATGGAGATAGAAGGGAAAAGATGAAGACACTCATCATTCTTGTTCATCAGGGCATAAAAACCTTAATTACTAGTAAATATGGTTCCTTTAGTATTTAGAGTTTGACCAATAATGTTAGCCACTCCTTTCTTAGGGAGGAGTTAGAAAGCTGTGAGAAGAGATATACTGGAAATGTTGGTGGGAAATTTCTTCCATCTTACAGGAAAGGCAGATTTTTAAAGTGAAGAGTATGATTCTACCTTTCTCAGGTATCTCTCTAATTTATTGACAGCTCTCTACCCTTACATTCCCTGAAAAGTTTAGGCCATCATTTTTCCTCATTTGGATCATACTAGTAGAAATCTGCAATACTCCCTGATTCCAGTTAGTGTGTTCTATATTATAACTCGTTATGTTTTTCTAGAAATACAAATAAAAACCTTCAGGATCTTGCTTAGAATCCTTCATTGCTTTCTGTTGCTCCAAGGATAAGGTTTAAATATCCCTATCATGACCTACAGGAGTCCCCAGGATCTGCTTCTCCCTCCACTCCCTTGCCTTATCTTGTACCACTGCTCTTAAAATTTATTACAACCACGCTAAACTTCCAGTTATTCAAAAGCACTACGTTCCCTCTGGGAAAATTGCATTTACCTTTCTGTGTTCTAGAATGGTAAAATCCTCCCTCTCTTCATTGACTATATGTTTACTAATTCTGGTTTCAAATTTAAATTTAAATATCCTGCTTTCTGGAAAACCTTGGTTAATTGCTCTGTGCAGAAATTATGGCAAAAATGGTCCTGGTACTTCTCACATGTGGAAGGTTTTATTTCTCCTTCACTGGCTGCTGTCCTGTTAAGGTCTAGAAGTAGATGATGTAGGCAAGAGGTACTCTAGAATTTAAGGTGAAACTTGGGTTCATCTTTCCTAATATTATATGGCATGTGGTAACTGGGAGTGTGGGCCTGTTAAGATAAAGGTCATGAAGGTCCACTTCAGTTCTGTACATGTAGGCCCTGGCATACTGTGGCTCATGGAAGGACCCGGCCCTGGGCTCCCCGTAGAGCATTAGGATGAAGATCCTATAATAATAAATAGCAGATGTTTTTCTAGTCTTAAAAATGCTTCAATCCCTAAATCTAATCATTTCTCTTTTTTGTTTTTTAAATATTTTTTTATTTATTTGACAGAGAGAAACACAGCCAGAGAGGGAACACAAGCAGGGGGAGTGAGAGAGGGAGAAGCAGGCTTCCCGCTGAACAGGGAGCCCAATGTGGGACTCGATCCCGGGTCTCTGGGATCTTGACCTGAGCCGAAGGCAGTTGCTTAAACAACTGAGCCACCCAGGCGTCCCTAATCCTTTCTCTTTAATTACATTTAAGTTATGCCTCCAGATTTTCTATGTCCATGTTCTTCTTTTGATTTACAAATACACTCATGAATCATTTTCTCTAATTCGTTACCGTTTAGGTTGCTGTCTGTGCCATCTGTTTCCTTCCTCTTGTCAACACATCCTCAGTAGAATAAACCAAACCAGTTACCCTCAGTCACTCAGGTTCACTTAACTCACAGCCAAGGATGATCTGACCCCACCTTAGCTTATGATTCAGACTGACTCTCAGTGCTCAACAAACTTCATGTTGGTGACTTGCCTCCTACCATGGCCTTACATGATGTCTCTGTGGTGTATAATTGAAGTTAATATCTTTCTCCTTGAAATTCTCTCTCTTTTTTTTTTAACTGTAAGAGAAATACTATTTGGTTTCTGCTTCTTTTTAAGCTATTTCTTCCGGGAAAGTACTGTTTGAAAAAAAATTACATTTTTGCTGTAATTTTTTTCATTGTTTCTTAAATAAGTTCTTAAAATAGCCTCACAACTGTATTTCCAGCTATAATTCAGTTAAATTTTTTTAATGCTTAGTGTATGATGAGCACTTGTTTAGAATTAATATGAAGATGAATTAGATACAGTCCCTGATCTTTGGAAATGCCCTTGGAGGATCTGATTTAGTAGGTCTGTAATGAGATATGAGAATTGCCTTTTTAACAAGAATCCCAGGTGATTGGGTGGATTCAGGAAACACTATCTGGAATAGTAGTTCTCATACTTCAGTGTCCCTACATATCTTTAGGGACTTGTGTTAAAATAACAGATTTCTGGGCTCTAGCCTTCCTTCCACAGTCAGATTTGGTAGGGTTCAGATTGAGCTCAGATTTTGAAATTTTTTTAACAAGCCCTCCAAGTTATTCCTGTACAAAGGGTATAAAGACTGTTCTATAAGAAACTAATGAAACAGCAGGCAGAAAAGAGATGGCAAGAACATACAGTGAGGATAGACAAATACTTTGTCTATTGGATTCTCTGCCTTTCCCCTCCTGGAAGCTTTTCATTGACTTCTTTCAGCAGGACTGTTAGTTTATGGGAACCCAAGGCCCTTAGCTGATATCAAGAGCATTAGTATGAAGAGTTATCTAATTAGACTCAGGATTGAAAAAGCCCTTTTCTGGGCTGTCTGGGTGGCTCAATCAATTAAGCATCCAACTCTTGATTTTAGCTCTGGTCATGATCTCCAGGTTTTGAGATCAAACTCAGCACTCACACAAACTCAGTCAGGGGTTGGACTCTGCACTCAGCAGGGAGTCTGCTTAGGATTCTTTCTTCCTCTCCCTCTGTCTGGGCTTACATGCGCATGTTTTCTCTCTCAATTAAAAAAAAATAAATCTTACAAAAAAAGAAAAAGAGCCTTATTTGTAGCCAGGAAGCTTCCACTGTTTCATAGTCACTGAAGGACTGTCTCCTTGCTCCCATCTATCTTTAGGATATGTAGAGTAGGGAAAGAAAAGTCCCTGTCCCGGAGCACATTCACTGTCAAGGCAGCTGTGCCTGACTTACGCATTCCTCCCTGTGGGCTAGTAAAGGTGCGGAGGATTTTGTATGCTTGGCTACTTAACTGTCTGTAAGTTTCTCTAATAAACTTTATCAAAGTGTTTGGATCATAGTGTGTGTTCCTGTGCCCCTGGTGTAGCCATTGCTAACCACAGTGGACACATTGCTTATATGGCCTTATGGTTTTAAGGAATGGATGGAATAATTCTAATAGGCCATCTTGGTTGTAGAACATCTTCCAGTGATGACTGCAGATCACCAGCCATGCTGGTCATTGATTGGACTAAAATGCCTCATACCTGTGAGTTGGGATACTCATGAGCCGTGATATCTATAGATTATTGAGACCACTAAAGCCCATAAGTGAAGGGATCACTTGGAAATTTCAGGAAAATGGATGAGCGTCAGGATAATTCAAAAGGTAAAAGGTAACAGATACAAAGTACTATAATAAAGTTGTTAGTAGCCAAGGGAAAGAGGCTTGTCTCAGCAGAGCCTGAGCCAGCAGGAGTATGTGCACACAGGGTCATCACATATAGCCCAAAATATGTATTCTCTGGAAGCTGCTCCCACAGGTAAGAAAAGAGATGGGAACACAGAGAAGGTAAGATTATGACCTCTACATAGACCAAACACAGATATCAGAGAGATTCAGAGACACGTTCAGCAAGGATCAGAGTGGAGTGAGGGCCATGTTCTCACCCGAGGCTCCATTTCTTATTCCCCACCTCAGGGAGAGGCCTCACATAAGGCCTTCTGTATTGGAGCTTTCAAAGCTGTTGTTGATTATATTATCTAGACTTCCTTACTGTTCTTTTGTTTGACTGTATAATTGATTTAGACTTTCTGAGTTCCTTAAATCCAGCACTATTGAGAGGACAGGATGGTAGGATGCAATCATTATGACCCCTGCTGATGGATTCTATTACTGTACATTTGGCTAGGGGCATTGCTGAGAAAAGTCTATAATCCTAAAACGTACCACAGTTGTGCACTTGAAATAATACTGCTTTCCAGGAGTAGAGAAATGAATTGGTCTGTACATAAAAGACTTAATGCAGGCAGGGATGTTATATAACATTATTTCTCAGTTTAACAACCTTATCCGACTACTTAAAAAAGTCACTAGTACTTAGTATTTCACTGTGGATTGTCAGGTCTATACAGAAAAGTGTCCACTGTTGTTCCTACAGTCACATGTATCATAATGGTGACTAAGCAAATCTCATCTGTTATTTGCACCTGGTTTGAACCTTAGTCCAGCTTTTTTCCATACTCCTGCAGAGAAAAATAGGCTAAGTTTCCTTTCCTTTGTATATCTAGCATGCAGTGACTGTCCAGAGCTCCACAGCTGGTAATACGGCATCAGTGGATCGGAGAAACACTAGCATTCTGTGAGTTGCTTGATGGAGTCCAAACATTACCTTGTATTGCCTTAAAAAAACAATTCTTAATTTGAAATATTTAAACATACAAAAGAGGAAGATAATATATTAAACCCATCATACCTATGTCCTGTAGTATCAATATATACATTCTTATATCAAACATATATCAACACTTTGATGCTCTTGCTTCATTTATACTGCCATGGTTTTTTCCTAACAATATTTTAAGCAAATTTCAGATGAATATTCATAATACTTTTAGAGTGGCCCCACTAAGGAAACTGCTTTCATTTGCATGCCATTCAAATACAGTCAATTAAGGATAGATGGGTCTTTTACAAGAACAAAAATCCAAGGCCTTCTTGAGAATATGTGGGCATGAGCCCCAGATGATATTCCCTAGTTTGTGAGAGCAAACTACTGGCCTTGCAGCCACCACCTTAAACAAAAGTGACTCAGTGCCCGACTGGTCTCCTTAGGGATTGGTGGCCGCATATGCCACACTTGGGAGTTTTACTGTAACAAGTCATCATACAAGTGGCCAAGATTAAATGGGTTCCTCAAAACAAGAACTCAGAAATATTCCACCCATCAGTAAAATAAGCCATGTCCTTTACCTTCACTGTACCTTTCAAAGTGAATGTTATAAACATAACCTGGGAATTGTCTTGGTGACTGGTGCTCTTGCTTGAGCCTACCAGTACTCACTGACCCTTGGTGTTTGAATTGGAGGATTTCCTCCCCTTGCTGGACAGTACCTACACTTTGAACTGAGCCAACCTATTCAGACGTCATAGAAGTCTTCCTGATGGAGAATCCCTGACTTCCTGACTTTACATCCCCATCCTTCAGTGGGCTGTATCTGAACCTAAGTCTGTAAGTTAAAAGAACACAGAGGCTGTATATGAAAATGGGTGTCTATTCAGGACAAAGTTTGGTCCTGCTTCTCTTACATCTGTCATTATGATAATTGTGTAAGACTTGCATAGTCTCATAGCTTTAGGGGTGAATTTGTACATGAATGTGAATGTGATAATGGCTGAGCAAAACCCTGGACTTGATATGTACAGTTTCCAGAGTTGGGTTGTAATTTCTCTTCTCGGTTTTATCCCTAGCACTTCTTTTACCCACTATGTCCAGAAGCCCCTGTGAAATGTTTGCTTTTGTTTATACTAATTCCTCAGCATGATATAAATATTTCCCTTACTTCATTTCTGCGACTCCAAATCTTATTAGTTCTTCTAGGACCAGATAAAATGTTACTCATACTCTTTTTTCTGATCTCTTATGTAACTTCACTTTTATTTTTTTTGTGACACATCTTTCATTGTTTTATAGTCATTTATATTCATAACAGACTTTTAATATTTTGTATTAAGAATTGAGTTGCAGGAGATCGCATTGCGGGAAAGAAACATCAACAAGAACATTCTTGTCCCCATGGAAACCACGCTTTAGTAGGGTTGCTGGACAATTAGCTCCTGTTGTAGAGCATGATAAGGACTCTAGTAGGAATATGTGAGGGGTACTGTGGGAGAACAGGAGGAGGGTAGCTTCCATTATCATTAAAGGACTCAGAAAGAAGTGATGCCTGAACACAGACTGGAAGGATGTCAGCAGTTCCAACATAGAGAGAGGAAGATATGCCAAGTGAATTATAGTTCCTCTGTCTGTGAGGTAAGCTCCTTGAAGGCAAGAATGGTTCTAGTCTGTAAGCTCTCAGAGCACTTTTGTGCTTGGCATAAAGGACATGCTTATTAAATAATGTCTGAAGGACAATTTTAGAATAAGTGTGGCCAAATGGCATATGGAATTGGGGCTACAGAATGATAGGAGGGCACCAATGATTACTTTAGACTGTTACTTAGATTAGTACTGCCATTATAGAAATTGGGATTAAAAACCTGGGAATGTGGCACAACTCTTGTTTTTGCATTTAGCATCTCTGAAGATTTACAGTACTTCTACGACCATCAAGAGCCCTATTCTTTTATGCAAAGTGGGTATTACTGATCTGTGACCTGTAGTTTACACAAGATGGTAATGAGGTTTCTGAACCTCCCACTATCCTCATTTTCTCTGTTTAGTCAAAAGGTGCATGCTTACATGGTCAAGAGAGCCAGCTTGGTTGAGGGACAGCTTTCACCTCATTAGCACCAGGTTCTCAGCACCTAAACTAAATTTCTCAGAAGAATTAATTGAAATAGGTTATAGAAATTATGTTTTTAAAAAAACCAAAGCAAAAAAAAAAGGAGTAGAACATAGGAATTTGGAGTTAGAGCATGGGGCCCAAGACTTAGCCCTGTATTTCTGTTTTATACTGGGCAGTTTCGTTCCTTGCTTCTCACTCAAGTTTGCAGAAAGTTGTCTGGGTGAGTGTTCACTTTTCACTGGTGGTTCACACCCACATCAACTTTGATTCACACTTCTATCTGCACCTCTTTACCAAGATTACTTTCCCTAGTGTCGTCTGGTGCCATTTATCAAGAACACCTTGATTTCTCTTTAGTACCTTTTCACTACTTCACCCTCCTTAAAACTATCTGGGTTCTTTGTTGGTTTTCCAGTTTTGTTTTGTCTTATTTCTATTTCTGTTTCAGTTTTTGTTTGTTTGTTTGTTTTTAACAAAATCTCTCTCTCTAGTTTTTCTGTTATTCTCCCCCTGAGATTTATCTTCAGATATTTCCTATTTTCACTTTTAATACCCTGTCTGATGAATTTGATCTTCTTTCCTCACTTATATAAGTTTGACAGAACTAAAATATAATTTTAATCTGGCTTCTGCCCTCTAGATTCCTTTATCCAGCTCTACTTGAATGTCCTTTTGAACGTGCAAATATAGCAGATCCAGCACTGAAGTTCATCAGGATTTTCCCTTCCTCCTTCTTTCTCCCTCCCTCCCTATTTTCTCTCTCTCTCTCTTTTTCTCTTTCTTTCTCTTTTTTTCTTTTTTCTTTTCCTTTTCTTTCTTCCCTCCCCTTTTCTCCCCTCCTCTCCCCTTCCCTCCCTTCCCTTGCCTTTCCTTCCCCCCCTTCCCTTCTCTCTCTTTCCTTTCTGTTCTTTTATTCTTTGTGTCAGGGAGAGAGAGAGAAAGAGAGAGAGAGAGAGAGAGAGAGAGAGAGAGAGAGAGACCATAAACAGTGGGAGTAGCAGGCCAAGGGAGAAGTAGGCTCCCCACAGAACCCTGGGATCATGACCTGGGTCGAAGGTAGCTGCTTAACCAACTGAGCCACCCAGGTGCCCTGAGATTTTCTCTTCAGTACCCATCTAGGTGGTTCAAGTCTGAAAGCCTAGAGGTGTCCTTCTTGTGTGTTCATCTTCATGTCTTTTATGCCCTGTTGCTTTTCTGCAGCTCCACTGCCTTAGTGGAGACCCTTAACTGCTTTCAGCCCCCTCATTCACCTGCCTCCAGTCTTTCTCCACCTCTAAACTCTTTTCCCAACTGTTGCCAGATTTTTTTTTTTAAACAAACCTAGGAAAGTTATGGCCTACTAGAATGGCCTTTATGGCTTTCCATTCTGCCAGGCTGCCTTTCACCCTCCTCAGCTTTCCATAAAGATCATCTGTAATCCAGCTGCTCCCATGGTAATCTGCTTAGATGCCATTACATTCTTGTACCTCAGCTACTCACTTTTCCTGCAGTTTGATGACCAGACAGAAATCTGTTCCTTATTTTGTACTGATGCTGCTGGCTTGATTGTCCTGTGCAGTCCTTTACCTAAGTAACCTCAGTGGTCCTTCAAATTTTAATCAACTACCTTTTGGTAGCCCTTCCTGACATATATCCACAGCTAAACTGGTTTAGCTTCCTTTTTTAACATGTGTTTTCATTAGAGTTCTGTACTCTGTATTTTGTTTATTGTTTTTCTCCTCACAATTCTTTTTCTTGTTGAAACTAGCCCTATGCCTTAGTTTTCTTTCTCCTCTCCACCCATCATCATATATAAACAAAATAACTACTCATAGTCTTCTGAGTGAATGGGTCTATGGCTTATAACCAGCTATGCACTTGTTAAAGTGTGACAAAATCACTAACTCTCCTTTTGGAGGGGGTTTTCCATTTATCAAATAAGAATCATGACAATATCTACCTCACAGGATTGTGATGATTAAACGTTGCACATGAATAGATTTTGAAACTATAATGCACTTTTCCAAAAAAAAAAAAAATCAAATCAGAGCTCATTTCTTGGTTATAGTACTTAGTCAAGACAAGTGTGTTTACATTTCTCAAATATGTTTGGATTTCATAAAATTTACATGTCTTAGAAGAAGATAGACAAAGCAGTCACTTTCACAGTGTGAAAATATGAATAAAAACAGATGTACTTTATTGAGCCATCACATTTGAGAGTAGAAGTATGAATAAAAGCATGATAAATTAATTTGTTGAGAATAATGTACAAGTATGGGTGTTTTATATATATATGTATATATATATACACACACATATATATATGATATATCAGACATCATATGATGTATATCAGACATATACATATGATTTGGATGTTATCCGCTTGCAAATAAGGTGTGATAATAATAGCCCAAAAGAACAGCTCTATATAGAGCCTTCCCTTAAATTCATCTGTTTTTCTTCAGATTACACAGCTCTGAAAATGGAAAATAAGGCAAATACACTGCATTTGAAAGCTTTCTCTGCAGGATGACTCAGTCTTCTGTCTATATTGTTCATTCTGTTTTTCCTTGTAGAGACACTAGGAGGTCAGTTTGAAGTTTTTAGGAAGTCATTGTGCTTACCTCTCTATTTATTGCTTAATATAAATAATAAAAGAGTTAAATGGTCACCCTTCAAGTGCTGTTCCATTAGGAAATGACCAAGCAAAACACACTGTTACCTTTAGTACCATATTCTTGCAGAGCTGGTATTTTCGAGGTAAAACCTACTTTTTTTTTTTTATTAATTAAAGCAGCTTCCTGTTTCCCTGCAGTCAAGAGTCAGGGAATTGAAGCTGGGAGGAAGAGAGTCTTCCCTACCTCCCATGCCACAGGTCATTCACTCAGGTCCATTGGACTGCAGAAGCTTTAGAGTCTCATTTCTAAGCGTCAGTCAACTCTGAGGTCCCTGTAGTATTCAGGAAAGAATTGTCTTTGACCCACAGTATTTTTTTTTCCTTATTCTGAAAAAATAGGAAAAAAAAATTTTTTTAATAGCAACATGTTGAATGACAATTCCAGAACACAGCAAGTTAGATTTCATGAAAGTTTATGGAGAATGTAAAAGAGGAAAAGTTTTCCTCCATCTTAGGTTCTGCATCTGAAATCCATAAATTTAAGTGACAAAATATTCACAGGAGAAACAGTGCATTATGTATGTATATGGGGGCCTTCAAAGAAAAATAGTGAAAATCCAAAGGAGTGGTTAGACCCTGAGCCTTATACATAAGCATTTCAACAAGAGCAGTAAATCTGTGGAGTGGTAAAAAGACAAAGGCTTGGGCTTTTAGGGGCAGTATGTTATGGAAAGGTAACTCTAAGGGGGGAAATGAATGGAAGATAAGGGTTATTTAGTAAGATTCTGTTTATGCAGACTTGGTGTGTCTCTGGTGATGATTCATTCCCCCCTTCCTGGTACTGGAGTGAGGGGCTCCTTCCAGATGGAGAGGCAGAGAGGGGGAGGTCGGGAGGGCAGAACATTTTTCTTGTACCTGCTTTTCAGTTCCCTTCAGCTTAAAATAATCTATTTGTCAAAGTGGCATATTTTGAGGGTACATATTATGATCCCATTTAGGGGTATGTCTTATTATTCATTCATATATATATATATATATATATATATATAATTTTAACTGCCAGTCATGGTATGGAGCTACATACTTTTTTAGTGCTCTGTCAAGATAATAGATAATTGATAATTGATTATAATTGATTGTAACCTGAAGATAATTGATTACAAGGCTCATTTAATATGCTTGAAAATATTGTTAAACCCCTTTCTTGACCCAGCTACCTTCCTTTTGTTTTTTTTCCTTGCTCACAAACTTCAGGTGGCATATTTGGTACAAAGTTTCTGTATCATTATTACTTCCTACTTCTTTTTAAAGTGTCCGACTATTTTTCTTAAAAATTATTTCAGAAGGAAACTTCAAAATAATACTTGCAGTGGAAAAACTGTTATTATATATCACCCATAAAAGGTTGCCATAAAAAAAAAGCAAAATAAGAATACATAATTTCCATCTAGTTCTTTCCTACAGTTCTTGTTTCTCTGCTAAAGTTACCCATCTGAACTTGCATATCATCTGTTTGCTACATTAGAACTTCTAACATATTAATCAGGGTTATTTTAAGTCTCTTGTCAGAGAATTCCAACAACTCTCATCCTGTTTGGATCTAATTTTATTGATTTCTTTATCAAGAGTATCTCCTTTCCTTTTAGTATACCTTCTGTTTTGTTGAAAAAGAAGTATCTTTTGTAGGATAGTGAAGACTGACATAACTAGTTTTTATTCGTAGAAATTGGTGTGCTCTTCTCCTACTAGGACTATAGGATGGTTAGTAGGGGTTCATGCACAGTCATTCTGAGCTTCACATCTGTGATTACTATGGCTGCCATTGATGCCCTATAGTCTTCAAATTCTTCTAGTGATGGTTGGTGTTGGGGTAGGGGTGGGGTGTGCTGATTTTCTGGAGGGTTTGTCTCCATCTCAGCTCCGCCCCTCAGCTTTATACAGTCTCCTCTTTATACTGTACCTCAGAGGAGTGTGTTTGTTAGAGCTGCTGCAGCAGTATTCAGAATTTGTTTTTATTTAATTGTTGTTACCCTTGTGGTAGGAGTTATGAGGACATTCTTTGACATTCTTCTGAGCCTCAGTTTTAGAACACGTTGCAGTCACTACTGCAGTTGTCATTTTGGCTCTGGTATTTATTTCCACCCCTTTACCAGAAGTAGAGGCTTCTTTCCTGTTCCCTCCTTTCAGATGCAGTGGATTCTCATCAGTTTACTACCTATGGGAGGCAGAGTTTGTTGCCTTGGCTTTCATTCTGCGGGAAAGATAGAACAAGTTGGGTCCAGTTCCTCATCTGTGGTCTTTCTACAGCAGCTGCCTTCTTTTCCCCTTGTTGTGCCAGCAGGGAAGCTCTCTCAGGAATCTCCCTCAGTCATCATGAACACCTCATGCTCTTGCGAGGTATACCAGCCCGAACTCTCAGGGTTATAAGCAGAACTGGTTGCCCTTCCTCTCAATAATTGCAGAGCAGTGTTTTCAACATAGAATTAGGATTATTGGTTTGGCAGATGTGGGATATCAGATACTGGTTTGGCTGAAAGTGTAGATTTGTAAAGTACTTTAAGACTGTGTGTCTTAGAGTGATGAAAATTTTGATTAAAATGTGAGATGACAAAGAGCTGATAATGGACAAGGAAGATAATGACTTAAATTTATATGTTAAGATGCAATGCCGGAAAGAGTGGAAGGAACTGACTGACTCTTAAGCAATATCATCATGTGTCAGATGTGTTAGGGAACAAAAATTACCCCTGCCCTTCAAGGTCCTTCTGGGTGAACTAAGAATCAAATTGACATGAGACAGATAAACAGGAGAAAATCAAATTTCATAGTGTATGTACCTGGAATCCATATAGATAAGAAATTCCAAAGACATTGAGGCATGATGCTTACCTGAGCTAAGGAGAGGGCTAAGGACTGAGGATACAAAAGGAAGAAAGGCCATTAGCAGAAAGATGAAAGGAGATATTTGGAAAACAAAGTTGCTGTGTTATGCAAGTATGTTTCTTAGGAAAAGAGGAATCTCTGTTAATAGCTCTCTTTTTGGTATAAGCTAGCTGTTAAGGGGGAGATAATTTTAGGAACTGACTGACTCTTAAGCAATATCATCATGTGTCAGATGTGTTAGGGAACAAAAATTACCCCTGCCCTTCAAGGTCCTTCTGGGTGAACTAAGAATCAAATTGACATGAGACAGATAAACAGGAGAAAATCAAATTTCATAGTGTATGTACCTGGAATCCATATAGATAAGAAATTCCAAAGACATTGAGGCATGATGCTTACCTGAGCTAAGGAGAGGGCTAAGGACTGAGGATACAAAAGGGAGAAAGGCCATTAGCAGAAAGATGAAAGGAGATATTTGGAAAACAAAGTTGCTGTGTTATGCAAGTATGTTTCTTAGGAAAAGAGGAATCTCTGTTAATAGCTCTCTTTTTGGTATAAGCTAGCTGTTAAGGGGGAGATAATTTTGATTGCTTTTAACTTAAAATAGCTTTCATGCCAAAGTGGTCCATCTTGGGTTGGCCTGCCCTTGGGCCCTACTGGTATAATGAGGAGTTTCAAATTGGAGAATGCTTACAGACCACTAGGAATTATTGACCAGGGGAATGGATAAACTAACAGAATCTGGTAATGTCACTGTGCACTGGGTGAGAACAAGGCCATTGTCAAAACCTGATTACAAACAGAAGTTTTGGCATATATTTGAGAGGTAAATGGAACAGGTAATTTAGACTGAGAGATGTTCTTAGCACTGAGGGGAGTCTGTGCGCTACAAGTTGTTATTCAGGGGCTTCACAAAACTGCAGCAAGCTGCATCTGCTTTTTTGAAATTTGAGAGCACCAGAAATAATAGCAGACAAGTATGAAAATATGTCCAACATCTTTGCTATGGTCTTAATGTTTGTGCCTCTCTAAAATGCATATGTTGAAAACCTCCAAATACAGTATTAGAAGGTGGGGCCTTTGGAAGGGGCTTCAGTTACTAGGGTAGAGTCCTCACTGATGGGATTCATGCTTTATGAGAAACCTTGCAGGCATCCCTCACTGCTCTTACCGTTTAAGGACCCAGTGAGAAGGCTCTGTACCAATCAGGAAGAGAGGTCTCTCCGGTACCTGACCATGCTTGCACCTTGATCTTAGACTTCAGGCTTCCAGAACTGTGAGAAATAAAAGTCTGTTGTTTGTAAGACAAAAGTTTTGTTGCAGCAACTCAAATAAATGGATAGTTTTCTCATTCCAATATTATGGATTATTTGTCACAACTGAAAATGAGTATCATATCACAGTACTTTACAGTTGTCATTGACCCAGTTATCAATGTTTATTTAACATTTATCTTAGTCTGTCAATAAATACTCCCTCTGTTCACAGAAAGAGTTGTTTTGCTAAAGGTATTACCTCACTAGGGGAATTGTTTCCATTTTGCTTTCTTCTTTGACAAATCATAATCTCCCCAAGTCAAAACTTTGAGTAGTTGGAAAGGAAAACCCACCAGCTTCCTTATTGTACATGGAAAAGGGTATAATGATTCATTAAAATCAAGTAAATATAAAATTATAAATAATAGTATAATCATGTATTCATTACCCAGTAATAAGTATTGGCTATGGGAGAACTTTATTCTGTTTTAATTGCTCTGTAGAGGGAGAAAATAGCCAAATTATTGAATAGATACATATTTTATCCTTCATTTGCCTAATCCCTCATGATTATGATCCCTCTGTTTTTTTATCTTTTCATAATCTTAAGCATTATACTTTGAAGCCATCTGAACTTACAAATGACAGAATAAAACAAAGCCACACAGGTGTGCAGGTGCTGGGATGTAGAAGCAATTAAGATTGGTACATCTTCATCAAAGCATGGATGCAAGTGTTAGAGTACAGGGAAGTAAGCATGAAGTCAGTTATCAAATATTTTCTTAAGAAAAATTTGGATGGGGCTCCTGGGTGGCTCAGTTGGTTAAGCAACTGCCTTTGGCTCAGGTCATGATCCCGGAGACCCGGGATCAAGTCCCACATTGGGCTCCCTGCTCAGCGGGAAGCCTGCTTCTCCCTCTCTCACTCCCCCTGCTTGTGTTCCCTCTCTGGCTGTGTTTCTCTCTGTCAAATAAATAAAATCTTAAAAAAAAAAAAAGAAAAATTTGGTTAAGTATTTCAAAGATACAGAAAAAATATACAGAATAATGAACTCTTATGCACGCAAGTGTCAACTTGGCCAAATCTTGGTATTTTTTCCCATATTTGACATATATATTCTTTAAAAAAATATGGGAAGAGCTTAGTTCCTTTATGATTCCCTTCCCAGTACTATTCTTCTTGGCTCCATTCCAAGAAGTATTCTCATCCAATTTTTCTCTTTTTCATTCTTTTCTTTATTCTTTTGCTGCATTTGTTTATATTGATAGGCAATTTATATTTAGTTTGTATATATTGATAAATTTTAAATGAGTCACTATAATGGAAAACTTTAACATTACCATTTCATCATTAAAAGTACATATTTAACTGCAGAATACTATTCCCTCTTCAGGAGGCAGACATAGACTGGTGTTGGAGATTTGGACTTGAAATCCAAAGTCCTAAAGCTGTATGTCCTTAAATTCCATTAACTCTGAATTGCAGAATTTTAGAAAGAAAAAGAGGAAATATATACTTCTTGGAGTTTTGTGAACATTCTATAAAATATGGAATATCAAAGTATTTGGGAAGCTATAAAATATTTTTAATAACATTTTTATTCCATCTTTTCTCATCTCTTGAATTTTAGATACTATTGCTTTCTTGCTGTATCAAGAGATTAAATAGTTCTTAGCAGTTCTGTAAAGTTGCTTGCACTCATAAAATATTTTCTTAGAGGGGCGCCTGGGTGGCTCAGTTGGTTGGGCGACTGCCTTTGGCTCAGGTCATGATCCCGGAGATCCAAGATCGAGCCCCACATCAGGCTCCCTGCTCGGCAGGAAGCCTGCTTCTCCCTCTTTCAGTCCCCCCGCTTGTGTTCCCTCTCTGGCTGTGTTTCTCTCTGTCAAATAAATAAAATCTTTAAAAAATATATATTTTCTTAGAGACTATTTCTGGACCAATGGGAACCCAGCCTCTGGGCTAGTAAATGATCATAGAGGAATACAATTAGGTAGATAGGTACAGTTAAACATTGAAGCTCAGTGTTATAATATAGGCAGAATGAAGAAGCCTCAGAGATTATCTAATTCAATCGTCCTATTGAACACATTAGAAAAAAATACATTTGGGGTGACTTCTTTAAGTTATATGTAGGGGCTTTTAAGTAGAAAATAAATATTGATTGAATTGTGATGATAACCTCTTCTATTTAAAGTAATATTATTTTGATTATTTTTGTTTCCAATGTTAAAAGAGAGCTAAGCCTTTCTCTGTTGAAAATGATTCATATGGAAGCGGCATTGCTGGAGTGAAGTCCTGATAAGAGATTTTCTTGTCTGCTGAAGAGGAGCCAGGGACTGACTCACACAGTTATTTAATATAAATATGGACTTCTCCGTCAACTATGTGCCTCTTTGTCGTCGTCCTAAACTGCTGTTGCATGTGCGTTGGTGGCAGAGTTTTACTGGTGATGCTGTTGTTTTTCCTCGTCTTAGATCAGGGCCCAGACTATTTGTTCATTCTGGAGGAGTGAAGGGGCTGGCAGATCAGATGCTGCTGGCAGCTGTCTGTCAGCCCTAAGATGAAGGGGATGCTCCGCTCCAGGGCTGCGGCTCGAGCAGCTGTTTCAGCTGCTATTCACTCTGGAGTTCAGGGCATGCATCTCACACTACCTGTCTTTCAAAGAAGTCAGCTTCCTATGTGAAAGATCTGTAAATCCCAAAGAATTGAAAGGTGAAAAGGAGCAGTAGGCATTATAATTGTGCTTGATTCTTCAATCTGTGCCAGAATCTGAGGCTCACTGTTATTTATTCTGCCTGTTTCCCTGAGCACATCCAAATTACTTGAGTTTCAGCTACACACACTTATGCCAGATGGAACTGCCACACATCTGCTGGAAAACAACTCATGGGATATCGGTGTATCATACAGCGCTGAAGTTGGTGAGTTTTATGGGAAAAGATACCAGACCAGAATCTAAATGATCTAGGTTACAGTCCTGGTGCTGTGATAGATTAGCTAGGGGACCTTAGGCAGATACTTTCTGTCTAGACTTCAGTTTTTTTTTCAGTTGCAAGGTCAGGTGCTCAAGATAGTTTCTGAAGGTCCTTAGAGTTCTGATTCCATGATTTCTAAATGGGCAGTTAGTATGTTAGTACAGTGTATTGGACACACACTTTTGGCCGGACACTGGTTGAAGGCATGTACATGGATTAAATTATCACACCTCAGAACAGCCCTTTCATGAAGTTAGTGCTGCCATTGGTTCCCAAAAGAGAAAATTAATCCTAAATAACTTCCTCAGGCCCCATTAGTAAGGGCGGAGCTGATATTCAAACCCACCTATATCTTATATCAGAGTGAGAGCACTAAGGTGCTATGAAAAGAAATCTTACGGCCCTATAGAATTGGACCTCAAAGGGCCTAGGTTGTCCTAGAATTAATCCCTTGTATCTGGAATTTCCGTAGTGTTTCTGAAATATTTATTATCAGGTCTTCCTTCTTTCCTGCAACAAGATAGTATTGGGCTTAGAATCTCTGTAATTTTAGAGGTTCTTTTATGATTTCTTTAGCACTGTTGTGTAAAAAATAAAATAGCTACCCCCTCCCCCCCACACACACACCCAGTCTCCATGAACATTTCAGTTTGGAGTGCTGCATATAAAATTAATCCTGTTTTTATATATTTTGCATATTAGTAATCTCTTATAAGAGGTTAGTCTTAGTTGATTTAATTCTTTTTTTTTTAAAGATTTTATTTATTTGACAGAGAGAAACACAGCCAGAGAGGGAACACAAGCAGGGGGAGTGAGAGAGGGAGAAGCAGGCTTCCTGCCGAGCAGGGAGCCCGATGTGAGACTCGATCCCGGGTCTCTGGGATCATGACATGAGCCTAAGGCAGTCACTTAACCAACTGAGCCACCCAGGTGCCCTGATTTTTTAATTCTTAAAAGCATTAAATGCCAGATACTAGAATAAATATTTTTAAGTAATAATTCTTGACATTTTTGAAGGAAAAATTCACCAATAAAATATTTTTTATTATATATGGTTTTACTTTCTACTAAGAAGAAAAAAAGAGGCCAGAGTTTTGGAAAGAAATGGTAGGTTGAGGGGCATATCATAGAGTGGTTTTAATTTCCTAATGACCATAGATAGTTTTACTTCAGCTTACCATTGGTTTCTCTATTTGTAAAAATGTAAAGGATATCTACCTCAAAGCACAAAGATAAGTGTACAGAGTCATAAAGTACCCTAAAGATCAACCTCTCTCCTTGATTATATTAATAGCCTCCTCATGAGACTCCATGTGACCAGCATCTCTTCCTCTATTTTATTTATTTATTTCAAAATGATAATTATGATTATATTATGTTCCAGCTTAAAACTTTCAATTTTTCCTCTTCGCCAGGAAAAATAAATTCAACTTCTTCAGGTTGGCATACAAGACCTGTCCATGTCAAACTGGCTTGCCTGTCCTCGTGTGATAACCTGGCTCTCCCCTTTTTTGTTCCCTCACTGTGTACTCTACATAGTCAAATTAAGTTTTCAATATGGCCAATTCAGGCTAGGATCTATGTGATCTCTCTCTGTTTTTACATAAAGTATTTTGTCTTCCTGGAATTCCCCTCTTGTCTTTTCAGCTGATAAACCCTCATCCTTCAAGGCCCTACTGAATTTTCACCTCCCCTAATAAAAGCCTTCCCAGACACTGCCTTTCCGTATTTAATCCTTTATTACTTCTCTAGTCTTAAGGTATGTGGTGTTGGATCACCTCCTATGCTACATTCCAGTTGTTAGCCTGCGTCATTAGACTGTGAAAGCCAGAACTATATTTTCTTGTTCACACATTGTCTCTTGCTCTCTGATGGAGTGGTGATATATTGCAACAAACAATCCATCAAAATCATCTTAATGTTCTCTTTTTCCTGAATCTCCAGTCACTGTGTTGAAGATTTTTCCAGAGTTGAGGTATCTTTTATTTAAAACAGTGGCTCAGTTGGTTGAGCGACTGCCTTTGGCTCAGGTCATGATCCTGGAGACCCGGGATCGAGCCCACATCGGGCTCCCTGCTCGCTTGGTGGGAAGCCTGCTTGTGTTCCCTCTCTGGCTGTGTTTCTCTCTGTCAAATAAATAAAATCTTTTAAAAAAAACCAACAACAGTGCTCTGGTTAAAAAAGCAGAAAACAAAGAGTTGATCCTATAGGATATGAAAAATAAATGAGTTTTTCTAAGCATATACCTTGGAAAGCCATTATATACTTTAATAAATGACTTGAATACAGTTGAAGAATGTAATTTCATATCTATCATGACTCCATATTGATAAAAACAACTGCATTTCCATGAGACTAGGAAAGAATTACATAAAACTCCAAATTTATGGTGACTTAAACATAACACACACATTTTCCTGATAATACTCACACTGAAAATCTGAATTTCCCATGTACTTGCTTCCTTAAAAAGCTTAAAGTTTGTCATGTTTTAGTTTACTAGAAAGTAATTTACCTGGAAATGCAGGTTGAGCTTCAGTTAGAGACATGGATTTTTGCGCCACTGGAAAACCGGACAGTGAGAATGGTCCAGTAACTCTTCTGAAGCGATTTCATACTGTCTTCTGCTTGCTCTTATCATGCCTAATTTCAGATTTGTCTACCATCCTGTACATGCTGAGTATATCCTGCTTTATAGCAGGTGATCTTATTCCATAAAGGCTATCATATTTTCCCAACACAGTCAAGTATCTGACAGAATACTTTTCCATCCTCACTCAACAGTAATTTGCCCTGCCATGTTGCACAGAGGGCACCATTGCAGTTTCACTGACTGGCTGTTCACAACTTGCCATATGCCACCATCACCAAGAACTAGGTATTATAACAACTTATGTTTATCAGAGGGCTTTTACGTGAACATGATTATTAAAAAGACATTTTGAACAATTCTTTGGTTTAGATGTTTTTGTTCAGATTTCCATATAAACAAGCTTCTGCTATACTTTGTATTGCCTGGTACCATTGTTTTTCTGTCATTCTATTATCAGGAACTAGAAATAGAATAGATTTTTTGACATTCCTATTTGGAAATTGAAGAAAATAATTCTTAGAGAAAGACACTGAATGACTCATGATCCCTGAGGCCATCTTTGCAGAATAGAACTAGAACCAAATGTCTTAACTTTTAAATCCATAGTGCAAGTGTCTAAACTGAATGACTCCTGTTCTCTACATAACTTCATTAACCCTAGACATTTCTCCTTTGCCTCAGCTAAGTGTGGGGGTTCATCAAAAATTATTTATTTTCTACAGACCTTTCCATTTTATCCTTCTGTCTCCATTGCTTCTGGTATTTTTGAGTACTTTAAGAGCTATTAACTTTGTAATATTTTAAGTGTGTTTTTACTGGGTGCTCTTCTTCGAAACTAACTAATTTCTCCCTTGCAGTGCTCCTATTTTTCTGCCCGGGTGATCTTCCTATATAGTAAATCTGACTGTGATGTTTTTCTTTCTAGGCAATTTTCTGTTACCTCTAGAGGCTGTGCTTTTTAGGTCCCAATCAACCCTGTATGTTTCTCCAGTATCAGCACTCACCATTCCCTGCACCTTGCAAACTTTATTTCAGCAGTACTTGCATCTTTATAGTTAACTCAGTGAATGCATTCGTGTCTTTCAAAGGCTATTAACCCAATGGTCTCTGAAATAATTTGTCTTCCTAATTTGTTTTTAAAGAGCCAACTTAAAAATATTACATTTTTGTTTTATTCCTCCACCCCTACAAGCTCTTGCAGCAGAACTGTTCTTCCATGTTTCCACCATACTTTATGAATGCCTTTATTAATATATTTGTATATGACACAGAGTTATTTATTCTAGATCCTCCTCGATATCAATAAATTTTTCCTGTGAATATGAAGGAAGAAATTGCACTTAGATATTTTTAACAAGTTAATCTAATCTTGCATATAAAAGGTCTTTATATTGGTTGGAAAACAGTTCTTTTAAGTTTTTTTGTGTGTTTATTTCTAAGTTATTAAAGTTTCTAAATAGAGCTTTTTTCATTTAGGTTAAATTCAATAAGAAAATCATATTACCATGGTAATATTTTGGAACACCCAATTAAAAAAAATGTTCTCTCCCTAGTAGAAATTTCTTTTAAAAATTCAGTTACTCTGGTAACTATAATTAAAAATAAAATGTCTCACTTACTTTAAAGAGGTAAATGATATACTTAATTTTTCCATTACCTGTCAGGTAGCACAGTACCGGCAGCCATCATTTCTGTTTCTGTAGTTGCTGACAGATATGTTGCTCCGAGGGACTGAAGTAGAAGTGTTAGTTCATTTGTATTGTTGTCTATTTATTCTAGCATTTTTGGATAATGGGCAAACCATAATTTTCTTACAGGAACTTCTGTGGAGTTCCTCACATTTTGCAAGGGCTCATTAACGTACATTAGATGGTATGATGCATAAGTCCACTGAATCTGACAAACACAAACTTTAGGTGTCTCAATTCACTGATAACAAATACGTGAGGATACTGGTCTCAGTCTCTGCTCATTGTTGCTTCACTTGCTTGCAGATTCTTCACTTTCTGTAGTGACATGTGACTGTGTGGTCCATGTTCTGACTGATGGCATCAGTTTCCCTCTTTCTCCTCTCTCACTGTCTCTCTCTGTATATATGTAGAGAAACATAGATGCATTGATACAGATGTACATATATATAAATACATATAAAATATGTATTATAAATAATATAATCATGTAATAGTTATAATATATAATAATATAATATTTACAAAACTCAACTGTTAAAATGTTTTTTTCCTACTGATACTTCAATAGATTCTCTCACTTATGCCTGGAGAGCACTTACGTAAAAGTTACAGCCTGCAAGATAAAACCCAGGGAGGAGGAAGAAAGGATGTGGATGCTTAGCACTTCATGAAGCGTCTTGACTTAAGGAAGATGGGTAAAGGGGACCTTCAGGACTTTTTAAGGATAGTATAAAAAGAAATTCTCAGGTTGGAAACCCTATCTAGAAATCAAAAGTGTGAGAAACGAAGTGGGGGAGAACTTTGACAAGTGGCAAATCTTTTTTCAAGGCAAAGTCAGTTTTCTGTTTGTCCTTTTTTAACATCTCAAGACTTAGTACACATACTTGAGGAGCTCTGGACAACATTATGGAATTGGCCCTGTGGGTTGGAGGAATGGGAAGCCGTATGTCACAAACACAGTACATACATGACATTTAAGGACAGACATCAGTGAAATTGTAAAAACACTGCTTTGAACAAGAATGCTGAGTACATCTTACGTTTCCGGATATTGTCCTTGGGTCTTCTGCTAACGATTGTTTTCCTGCCCTGAATAGGTCAGTTTAGTATTACACATGCTGATGCATTTCTGATGGACAGATGGAAGAACCACAGAGGAGCTGGGTTATTTGCTGCTTCCTTGTCTCTGTCTTTGTGTCTCTGGCCAAGTTGGGACACTGTGATTAATATGAGATACAGATGTCAGCTGTGCAATCAGTGTCTGACTCTGGCTGCCTGACAGGCTGATTTGGCTGTGAAGGTGACAGTTTCCACTTGCTTGGGTTTGTGTGTGCACCTCCCTCCTCTCCAGGAAGGAGAGGGTCTCTCTGGCATTTCAGGGATGATATTCATTCCCCAGACTGTAAGGACATAGAGGGCAGAGGTCTAGCTATTGCTTATGGTTGCTTTCGGTAATGTTTTCAGCAACTAAAGTAGTTGCTTAACGAAGACTTGTTAAATCAATATAGACACATTTGAACCTTCTATTTTCATTCTAACAAACTAATTTCCAAATGAGAGGAATAATTCATGTGATTTATTCAAAATGGATACAGATTTGGTTTCCAGTCCTCTGTCTGCCACTTATAAGCTGTGTGGCTTTATGACAAGTTAAATATAGCATTCTGAACCTCACATTCTGCATCTGTTAAATCAGGTACTTCCCTACCTGATGCGCCATTGAGATGATTAAATGAGATGATGCATAATAATTCATATGGCTCACAGTCGGCCCTTAATAAATGTTAATTATCCTTATCACCTTGTTTTACTCCTTAGATTGTGCACAAAACACAAATGGGTTCGAATTAAGAGAACAACAACAACAATTACATTATTATGAGCCTGTATCTGGCTAGTACTTTGTATGTACCATCTTGTTTACTTTCCCCATTAATACTATGCGGCAGATAGCATTACTGTTGCTGCTATTATTCTCATCCGCATTCTGTAGATAAGAAGCTGCGACATGAAGTGATAGGTTCAAATCCAGCTTTCTCTGACTCTGTGTCCTTAGTGGCTCTAAAGCTGACAGCAGTTGCCCTGCTCTGTGTAATAGCCATTACTAAGACTTTCAGCATCAAATAACATATTAAAAACTGTTTGTAACTTGTCCATGACTCTCACCAGCACTCAGGTGGGCACCCATGCAATTGTGGAGAGCTCCCCCCACCCCCATGCAAACAAACACACACGTGTACACATAGGTGTTGCATAACCTCACAGTTACAAAATAGAGACATCGGCTTCAGTCTTATTTCTTTTCTCACAAGAAAATCTGAGAACGTCTTAAAGATGGGACTCAGTCAATGATCTGCCAGATAGTAATCCATTTTTCTCACAGACGTAAAATGCTTTGCTTTCAGCTCTGTCATCTCATCCTCTAGAAAACTGGATGATTGCCCATAGAGCTAGACCTTGGTGCCACACTCAATAGGTGGTCATCTCGGAACAGCTTTTAGTCTTAGGTAAGTCTGAAAAATTAGAGGTTGGTGAAGGAGCAACAACAAAGGCATCTTCTGCCATGCTTATCTGTCCTCTCATGCAGAGTTAGCCACTCCTGCTATATCCTTCTTCTGTGCCCCCAAACCTGTATGAACTCAGGGCATTTCCTTGCCTTTGCATTGCTGCTGCCTTTCAGGTTAACTGCACAACAAATCTGTGTAAAAACAAACATAATTCCAATTATAGTTCTGCCACTAACAGTCTTTCTGGTTTGTCTCTGCCTCCTCAGAAAAAAATTAAAGGTTAATGGAATGATTTCTAAGACCAAGTTTGACGTATTTTATCATTCAAGCCCTAACCCCTCTGCACAGCTTCTGCCATGGTCTGCCCTTCACATCATCTGACACGGTCATCAGTTCTAAAATCCCATCTCAGTGGCCAGTGCCCACCTCTCTCACTAATTTGATGTGATTTCCTTTTCTTCTCTGTAAAAGTTCCATTTCTTTTATCTTTGGGATGTTTTACTTTCAGTTTCTCCACACAACCCTCTAATTTGTGTATGGTGCTTATTTGAAGCATCTGTGATATTCTGAAAATTCTAGAGAGTAATGTTCAAGTATTGGCTATGAGGTAACACAAGAAGGCTCAGCCATCAAAAGAATTTTGGCCCATCCTCCTTAACCATTGTTATGCCTAAAATCCCATAAACAGAGCATTAGTAGTGATAATACCTATGTGGGCATGGTGCTTTGAAGATTTCTATACACTTTATCATTACATCATTTAATACCATATAGGGGATAATTTATGATATAAAGGGGCAGTTTAGGATATTTTGAAGTCCAGGGAGCAAAAATGAAACAACCATCATCAAAAGATACCTTTTGAAATTTTACAGTCTGCATAGTATATTCAATATATAGATATTTTTCTTTTACTTATGACTGTACAGTGTAATGAGAACACCATAGCACTAGTTACCAAAAAATCTGGCTCCAGCCTCAGCTTGCCTTGTTCTAGCTGTGTGACTTGAGGCAATTTAATTCAATAAACTTAAGTATTTTTAATGCCCATTATGTGAGAGAAACATGCTAGGTACTGCCAAAAATAAAAAGAGAAGCGCACACAGTTCTTTCCCTCAAAGCTTTTACATTAAATTGGAAGGAAGGAAAGAAATCCATCTTCTTCCTGTGATGGTTCAAATACACTATTTCAAATATACCATCCAGCATCTTCAATCTATTTTTCAATCTTAGAGACAGAATGTAAAGAAAGGAAAATTATTCTTTTTTTTGTTTTTATTTTCTTTTACTTGTTTATTTATTTATTTATTCATTCATTCATTCATTCATTCATTCATATCATTCTTGAAGTGTGGTTCTGTGTATTTTTATCTGTACATTTTCCTGGTTACATTATTGGAGAAATCAAGGTCCTCTAAAATCAGAGAATTTTATACTGAAAAACTGACCGATGGTTCTCCTCATCCTACTTGACTACCTTTAACACTGTGTTCCTATTAATTATAGGGAAGTTCGTGTGAGGAAATAGGTGGACTGCCTTATACCCATCCTCATGCCTAGGGAGAGCTTGTGCCCCTGGGTACCAATATCATCCTCATCTATAGAGACAAACCTTTGGCCACTGTGCCCAGGCTGGGGGGGGGGAACCCACACTGTATTTTACATCTGATTCTGAAGCCAGGACTCAGTTAAACAAGCATTCCACATGCCACTGAGTGAACCAGTAGAAGTGAAGGTTTTCAGTATCACTATTGCTGAAAACACAGTTAAAAGTAGTATCTAATCCCCCTTTTCTCAGTTCTCAGTTACTTTATGACACTGTATTTTAAAAATATTGGAACCTTAAAATAGTGTTAATTCTGAAAGTGATGCTCTGACTTCCAAAATTGCATACTTGCTCTCTTCTTAAGTTATACTACTTAGAAGAAAGAAATATGTGCTACACAGACATTGGGGATTGTAGCAGCAGGAGTGTTGCTGCAGAGAAAAAAACTGCCTTGCCTCCAACCCAGGAAGTCAGCCCCCAATCCCTGCAAAAAGAAATGAGAGAACATTCTTCTCGATTTCATCACCAGTCTCTGGGACTCTATTTGGTGAGAAGTGAAATTTGCCAGAAAGCAGACACCTCCTCAGATTATGCCATGACTTTTCCTGGCTGGTGAAAACCTACATCCCTCTCTGTACAGTCCCACCCTTGGAGGGAACATTCGTAAAGGCAGCCATCTGTCAGGGGAACGGATGCCCTGTGTTTACTCTCAAACTCCTCCTCCTCCCAGACTTGCCCTTGAGATGCTTTCCAGCCTGGGGTGTGCTGCACTTGGCTCTGGCTATACTCAGATTGCATTTCACATGTATTTCTGTGTCAAGGCCTGGCATGATAAACTCCCATGGTTTTGTGGTCGCATTGACCAATTTGAATCTCTGGTCCTGCCACTTATTATCAACATGGTCTTTGTTTATGTTGAGCCTTTCTGAGCCTCAGTGTGCTTGCATATAGAGTGAGTATCAAAATGCCAGTTTGTTAGAATGATTGTTAGAGTTCATTGATATGCTGTAGGTGAAGTGATTAGGACCTTTCCTAGCAGGTAGTTCACAGTAACTAAATGTTTCTAACTGTAGGCGCTCTGTTGATGCCAGTGTCTGGCAGGATCAAGTGTATTAAAAGAGCCTTCACTGGTACCCTCATCTCAGGCTTCAGGAGAATAAGAAGGAGTTGGGAAATATGATCTCTCCAGCCTTCCTTTTGCCAACTCATGGAAGCAGACCACTGGGGATGAATAAGGCCACCCTTAGAGATGAGGACAGGTCATCGTGCAACACCAGAATTTCTACCTCTGTTTATAGCAGAGACTGGTTGAAAAATTCTCCGCATAGACAGAGTCCTTTCTCCTGAGGCCAGACCACTTGTCAGAGCTCCCTGGGCTAGCAGGCCACTGTATTTCTCTTAAGAAAACCTCTGAAAGCATTCTGATTTAGAGAAAGTCCACTCGGCCCCAGCAGCAAAGCAGCTTTTGGAATGATGTTCTGTTCTGTATAGATTAAATCATTTAATTTCATAAATTACAAAATGTTCACTGTCCAGAACTTTTCCCCAAGGGTGAGATGGTAGAATATCGTAGATGGAGTTCTGGTGCACTTTTTTTGGCAGATGATAACTCTTACTATGTTTCACATGAGGTATTTACTTCTCAGTAACATGATCTACAGAAACATCGAGTGGAATGTCAAGTGACCAGCCTAACAGGTAACACAAGGCACAGGAAGTACTTGGAACATGAATGTGATTATTGTTTTTGATATATTCCCATTTAAAGACTTGATGCATTTGCTATTAGACAAGGAAGAGTTACCTTTCTTGGAAAAGAAGGATTTCTTCATTTTATTAGGAAGATAATCACCAGATGTAGAGTTTTCATATTAAATGTCTCAGTTGATATCAGAGATGACTGCATATTGATGGCTCCAGACAGCACAGATAAATTTAGAATCTTCACTCACAACTATTACAACTAGTTGTGTTCATGCTCTAAGTGGAAACATTTTGCACACTAGCATCCATTGGTGTCTGTGGATCCACTCACATTTCCTTTCTCTGCCTGTCATCTACCTTGATCCTCATCCATATATCCCATTCCCAGTCTCTTGATTCCATAACAAGCCTCCTGCTCATTCACTCACATCTTGAC
The DNA here is from genome assembly GCA_004023965.1 of Spilogale gracilis. NCBI lineage: Eukaryota > Metazoa > Chordata > Mammalia > Carnivora > Mephitidae > Spilogale > Spilogale gracilis. Next base: position 62,283 of record PITA01000433.1, on the reverse strand, counting down.
CTATTCTCCTATTTATTTATTTATTTATTTATTTTTAATTTTAATTTTTTTTTTTTTTAGAGAGAGAGACAGCACACATGAGGAGAGAGAGGGTAGAAGGAGAGGGAGAGAGATAATCTTAATCAGGCTCCACCACACCCAGCGCAGAGCCTGGCACAGGGCTCAGTCTTATCTTGAGATCATGACCTGATCCAGAATCAAGAGTTGCATGCTTAACCAACTGAGCCACCCAGGTGTCCCAACACATCTTTACTTATTTTATTCACATCTTTGAATGCAATAGTTGTTATAAGTTCACTGGTATGTCTGTTTGTTAGGATATCTCTGTGGGTTTCTACACATGTGCACACGTTTACATATATGTAAGTGGACTTCAGAAATCTCAGCTTAGCATTGGGGAACCACCTGAATCTTGAATCCCTTCTGTCCCTTAACAATACTTATTTGGCATTGTTTCATATCAAGTGAGAAAGTTATCCCTCTTGAAGATTAAGTTTGTATAGTTTACTTCTGGTGACTTTTGGAGCAAGATACTTCCCTTCCCTTGTTTTCTTATGTCTCTCCTTTGTAACGTAATCAATGAGAAGAACAGCAACACATTTAGGAACAAAGAACCATGTGAACTTTTATTTCAGTACTTCAGGACAGTAGGGATCATGTGTGTTACAGATGTATCCGTTATGGTATTATGACATAGAGCAGAGAGGAAATAAGACCATTTATTACTCCCACCATGAAACAGAGCATCAGACACCGGGGGTTGAACTGGACCTTGAACACTAGCATCCATTGGTGTCTGTGGATCCAGAGACTGTTGTTGTTCCATTCCAAGGCAGCTCTTTCTACTTAGTTCTGTTGTTTCACAGAATTGGTGATATTTGTTAATTATGTGATAACATAAAAGAGAATTCTAATTCTTAAACTGTTTGAATGTTTATAATAATATGAAGAAGCATATTATTACCTAGAATAAGAGAGAAATAATAACACCACACTATCTAAAAACTTAAATTGAGTACCTACCATGTGCCAGGCATTTTTGTGGACACCCCCCCCCCCCCCCGCTCAGTATTCAATGCTTAAAACCATTCTGCATGGTGGGATTACTGCTGAAAGCATAGTGAAGTGGCTCTCCTTATGCTGTATACCTGTAAAGTGGAAGAGCAAGAACAATAGCTCTAACCTTCCTATCAGTAGGCATCATTTAGGTTAGGAGTACAATGGGTACGGAAATGCATTTCCTGTAGCTATCTTCCCTTCTTAGGCCTTTCTAAAATGTTAGTAAGAATGAAATCCTTTTCATATTTTATTCTCAAGTTAGGACTCTTAATTCCTGGAATTCCATATAAAATTCAGTTTGGTATCAAATGCAATATATAGTTCATAGTGGGTACTGAATGAAAGTGTGTTAATACTGGCTCTAACTCAGTTTCTTGAATTGTGATTTATATCTCTGCTTTCCTTTCTTCTTTTCTTAGTTGACTTTCTTCTCCTTATTCTTGTATAATCTCCTTTCCCTAACTCACTGGATTAGAAATGCTTGATTATATTAAGTTCGTAAAGTTTTCAGCTAAGTTGAAGGAAAGCACTGAATACATTGAAACACAATGCACAATACCTGTAAGTTTTAATTGGGGGTGCCTCAGTGGCTTAGTTGGTTAAACGTCTGCCTGTGGCTCAGGTCATGATCTCAGGGTCCTGGATCAAGCCCCACACTCAGGCTTCATGCTCAACACAGAGTCTCCTCCCTCTCCCTCTGCCTCTCCCCTGCCTCTCCCTTGGTTGTGCTCTCTCTCTCTCTCTCTCAAATAAATAAATAAATACAGTAGTTTTTTTTAAAAAGTAACTATTGGGAATAAGTTCTTTTTTTGTTGTTGCTATTCCTCTGAAAAACATCCTGTAAAATAAATGTGTATGAATAGTAAAAACTGTGCTGGTACCACTTGTCCAACATGCAGAATATTTCTAGAATTACAGTTCATTTTCAAGGAATAGAGTTTTAAACTCTGGCTACTTATATGCCCCACGTATTTATAAAGTGTCTACTCTGTGTTAGATTGTGTGTGGGAGTCAGAATATAGGGAACAAAGACATGGGTCCTACCTTCGAGAAGATTAAGGTTGAATGACCCTAAGAGGATTTGATATGTGGTGTCTGGACATGTGCACCAACTTTTGCATCATTGCATGAAAAGTGCTCTAGTAGAGATTATACAAATATTTTGAGAGAAGAGAATGATGGTATCACATTGAGACTTTGAGTCAGGAAATTTTTCCTAGAGAAGTTGGCTTATCAAAGGAGTTTTAAAGGACCAGCAGTGATAGTTGGTTCCATAGAAAAGTGAGAGAGAAGAGGAAATTAGTAATTGGGGAACTCTCAAAGTCCGTTCTTCTACAGTTCACAGAGTTGGACTTGACTTAACCCAATCTATTCTTATTCTGAAATAACTTCTTTAAATGCACAAGCTATTTCTATCACTATTTTTGTTATTTAATTTGTAAGGTTATGAATGAATTCAAAACATAATTTTTCAAAATCTTAGCCCAACTTTTTGATTCTCGCCAGTTAAGAGCAGTAGTGGAGTGGCTTGTGATTTTGTAGTGTCTCAGTTGTTTGTTTGTTTGGTTTTTAATAAAGATTTATCTATTTATTTGAGAGTCAGTGAGAATGCACAAGCAAGGGTAGATGCAGAGGGAGAGGGAGAAGGAGACTCCTTGCTGAAGTGGGGCTTGGTCCTAGGACTCCTGGATCATGATCTGAGCTGAAGGCAGACACTTAACTGACTGAACCACCCAGGTGCCCCTGTAGTGTTGTAATTTTTGATAAAAATTTTTAATGCAGTTCTGCTGCCTTGAAGTCTAAATCAATTTAACAAATCTGTGCCTGGTGAATATCTATGACTTCTTTATTGAAAAGACAAGATTTGTAATTCACATGCCAACTATTAAAAACTCTATATTAACTGAAAATCATTTCTTTTTTTTTTTAATTTTATTTATTTGACAGAGAGAAACACAGCCAGAGAGGGAACACAAGCAGGAGGAATGAGAGAGGGAGAAGCAGGCTTCCTGCTGAGCAGGGAGCTCGATACGGGACTCGGTCCCAGGCCTCCGGGATCATGACCTGAGCCGAAGGCAGTCGCTTAACCAACTGAGCCACTCAGGCGCCCCTGAAAATCATTTCTTCTCTTAAAGTGGTTAACTATACTTCCTGAAGTTTGTATATGCCATCCATTTACTCCAAAATGTATTTTTCTCAAATAGAATACAAGTGAGTTCCAGCCCCACTTGTCTCAAATGATAAGTTACAAATTAGTGTATTCCAGATTAATGTGGTATTGAAGTCCATATAAATAAACATCTGTTATTGCAGTGTAACATGATTTAGATTTGTAATCTTTAAAATGCAAAGCCAGCATGGAACATTTGCAACAATTTTATCTAGTTTAATACCATAACAAGTATAATTAAAGCCTAAACATCCATATTAATGAGGAGCCTGGGGTTAGATAATGGATAAGGAGAAGGGAAGAAGGCAGAAAACGAAATAAGAATTGATCAATTTGGCTGCAGATGTCCCAGCTCCTGAGAGATGAGCTCATGTCAATCTTTATGTCTGTTGAAACACTTCATACATCTTTACCTAACACCAAATTGGGTCTCTGTCCATGTTCTACCACCAGCTGTATATGCATAAACTTGGGTGGATCCTTTCTTTTTTTCCATAACTACATTGGATGAATCTCTTAATTCTCTTCTGTGTAAAGGTATTTAATCTGATCTGTATTTCCTATCCAAAAGATGGTTAGACAGGTTCTGTGAAGTGCTAAGCTACCACCAGGAAGTGAACCACAGACCCTGGCAGATGGACTCACTCTTTCAAGACAATGGAAAGTATTCTTTATGCTTTGGAAATGTATGGAAGTGTTAGATAGATTTGTGTATATATCTCCTCTTAATGGTACTGGTTGCCTACAGCATATCAAATCTAAGATCTTATTAAAGTCTTGGGTCAGCTACAGTGTGTAGTAGCTGAGCTTAAACTCCTACATTAAACACAGAGTTGGAAGATTGGACCTAAATGGCCCCAGATCATTAAACAGTCCTTTCCTGCGGCATCTTGCAAAAGCAAAGTCAGAGCCTCATAGGATTCCCATGCAGATAAAGAATCACCAAATATGAAATCACAAAGATCAATAAACACACAAGGGTACAAGTCACATAATTTAGCTAAGCAATGTTCATAGAATTTCATATATTGGAGTTATTGTTTATAGGATATAAAGCAACTGTGTATGAAATACAAGATAATGAACTTACAAGAAAGATTATGAGATAAGAAATAATTAAAAAATGATAAAAATTGGTTAAATTTTAAAAATATTGGCTATGTAAAATAATATATCTAATTTGTAAGGATAACCAAAGGGCAAAAGTAAAATACTATTAAACAGAATTGTAAGTGAAACAGTTTATCTACCTCATTAACCAAAGGTTTGGGTTTTAGCAGCTATGAGGGTAAAAGAGACATGGATTCATCTGACCATGTGGAGAGACAGACTAAGGAACCCAAATAAGGTTAGGAATTTGAAGGGTTACCTAATGAATAAAAGGATTGGTTAAAAAATATATATATATGCCTGATGTAAATGAGAAATAAAAAAGAGAACATTTCTTTTGCCTCAGGTTCCCTAAGAAATTGAAACTATAGCCTACTCTCTTTCAAAGGAAAGACACTCAGGTCAATGAAATTAACTTAAAGGGAGTCTGAATTGGTAGCTTTCTGGAGTCCTATGCCTAGTAAATCCTGATACAAATAATTTCTAAAAGGCATACCATCAAACCAGGAGTCACTGGATTCTCACATATCAAATCCCAATGCATTTAGAAATCCAAACTCGCCACAGATACTAAGAAACTGTTCACGATGACCAAAAATCGGTGTAAATTTCATGAAGGGGAGAAAAACATAATTAGATCTCAGCTGCCAAAAATATCACATGATGAAATACCAGAAAGAAAACAAAACTACATTAAAAATATTTAAAGAAATAAAATATCAGAATAAAATAAAAGAATCATAGGAAACTATCAGAAAGATATGAAAACAAGTAAACAAAGCTTCTATTAATGGAAAATATAATTATCTTAATTAAGAACAAAAATTAACAAATTAATGACTGATAACAAAATAAGATATATAAATAATGAGAAAATTAATAAACTATGTGAATAAATAACTCAGAATAAGTCAAAGAGATATTACTGGTTGGAGTGTAAAATGATGCAGCCGTTTTAGAAATGTTCATCAATTTATCACAGAGTAAAACATATATTTACCTTACAGCAGCACTACTTTAAGGTAAATACTCAAGAGAAATAAAAGTGTATATCAAAATAGCTGTATGTGAACATTTATAGTGCTTTATTCATACTCCACACAATCTAGAAATAATCCAAGTGTCCATCAGTAGGTAAATGCATAATCGTGGTGAAGACATATAATGGAATATTACTCAGCAACAAAAAGTCACAAACTGTTGATACCTGCAACAGTGAATCTCAAATGCATTTTGCAAAGATAAGATTCTAAACTTAAAAGGCAATTATGATGGATATTTCTGTTTATATGACATTCTAAAAAAGGCAAACTATGGGAGCAGATAATAAGTGGTTGCTAAGGAGTAAGGGTGAGAGAGCAGATTGACTACCAGGAAGAATAAAGGTTAGTGGAACTTTTATACATCCTTATTGTAGTGGAGATTATGTGATTAGGCACTCATCAAAACACATAGGACTTACACTATAAGGGTGAATGTTACTGTATGTAAATTAGGCATCAAAAAATAAAACTTAACAGTGTGAAATAAACATCAGTAAGTTATAAAGAGGATGGCTACATGAGTAACAATTCAGTAAGGAATTAAAGTGGGAAATTAATCTGCTATTAGTATGTCTAATATCTAAGACATTGTTTTTAATAATTGGCTTCCCTCTGTAAAAAAAAGATGTTTTAAAAAGTTGTAACAATACATGAACAATTTTAATTGAATAGACATTTATAGATTGGTACCAGCTATGACCCTATGGCACATTCAGATGGGTTAATTGAGTAGCATTGAGTAAAGGAACTAACAGAATCGTCAGAGTTAAGGGAAAACAGTAACAGAAGGTGAAGGTTTCCAGAAGGTAGGTACAGTATGGAACCATTACCACTCCTGAATGTAAAAAAGCAGTGGCACAGAGTATCTCTGAACCCAGTGAAAGGTATAATGATAGTGGTAGCTATAGAAGCCAGCTATCTGACAGAAGCTCTCACCTTCAGTGGAAAAAGGTAGCCATGGCCAATCTGTAGCCTCACTGTGAGGGAGTGCCAGGAATAAATACATAAACAATGAATCTTGGAACATTGAAAAAATAAAACAAATAATTATTAAAAAAAATACGCTGTCTATTTTTTTCTTGGTGCAATCCAGAAAAGTAAGCCTCCTTGAACTCAAAAGGGTAAAAAAGGTTAGAGATGAGGATAAGAAGTGTTAGAGGTTGCACAGTCTAGAGACTCTACAACATAAGAACACTACATCTAATAATTAGATAATATGCATTCTTTATAAATATGAGGTATTTATAAAATTTATTGCACACTAGGCCTTAAAAAGTTTCAATAAACATTAAAGAATTTGAATCACAAAGAACCCATTCTCTTATTAAAATTGTTAGAAAAAAGTAGAAATGAAAATTTTCCATAGAATTGAAAATTAAAAATAGTCTTCTAACTAATTCATGGCCAAAGAAGACATTAAAATGGTGATTGATAGATAATTTTTAGCTAAGTTATAATCAAAATGTTACATAGCCACATTTTCAGGATACAGCCAAAGCAATGTTTAAAAGAGATTATAAAAATAATAAATAAATAAGATTCTAGAGTAAAAGAATGATAAAGTTAATGAGTTAAATGTCCAATTCAATATTTAGAAAAAGAAAAACAACACAATGAGAGTAGGAGAAAGAAGAAATATAGAACATAAATTAGAGAAAGAGAAAGCTAAAGTTAAAAATAATCCACAAAACCAAATGTTAAATTCTGTGAAAAGATGGAAGGACAGGAATATTAGTGGAATTTATTCCCATTCTCAGGATTTTCTTCCATGTTCAGAGTGCTGAATCAGCATAACTTGCCTTCACCACTCATAACTTTGCCTTTGGGAAGGTGGGATTATTTAGTGCATTTAGAAGGAGTAGTTGGCTGTAGTTAGCCAGTGTCTCTCTCTGTCTCTCTTTGTTTCTGTGTCTCTTCTCTCTCACTCATTTTTGTCCTAAGCTCATAGACATAGTAGGAGAATAAATTAAGTTGTGAAAATACTGCAAAATAAGGCCACTGTTCACAGTCTCTGATAAACAGGTGTGTGGCTCTATAAGGGAAGAGATAGCTTGCATGTGCAGATTTCCTCCACCTCTCACCACTTACTGAAAATGCACGTGCCTAAATGAATGTCTTGATGGACATTTTAAATTCTTAGGTCATGGATTCTGAATTACTTGAATGATGGCAAGGCTAAAGAAAGATTTTCTCTATTTATGCTCTCTCAATCAGTTCCCATTGAGAATGCACTGTGATCTTCAGCAACTCCAAATATTGGCTTCTGGGAATGTAATTTTGCTTAGGATAACTTCTTTAGGCCCTATGGATTTTGTATTATTTAGTGGGTGTAGAGTTGGTGTCATTATATTCTTAGATGTCCTGTTAATGATTTATGTTCTAATAATGAGCAGCCTCAGAGAGGTGGCATTGATCAGTTTAACTTACAAGGACTCACAGGAATCCTACCCATTCCTATGGAAGACTGTCCAGTTCAGGAAGACAGTCCAATAAAGTCATGTTAAGAATTTATTTTATCCTAGGTTCTTTAAAGGACTTTACACATACTACTTTATATAAAGCTAACATCACCTTCATGAGGTCGCTATGATTATCATTTTCATCTTTATGGATCGGATATCTAAGAGACAGAGAAATTCAGTATCTTATCCATACTTGCCTAATGATCAAGTAGTACCCACTGGATTTGAACCCAGGCAATCAGATCCAGACTCTGTGATTTTATCCACTAGTTTTGACCACCTGGACAAATGTAACTAAGCTTTGAAATTGAGCAGAAATGAGAAATTGTGACAGACTTGAATTTCTTCAGTTTATTAACATATAAAGACAATATAATTTAATTTTAGGTCTATAAATCTTTTGATCTTTGGACTTTGACTTGAAAGGGGATTTAATAGTTGGATCTTTTTTCTCCCAGGGAATTTGATGATGTCAGGAGATTTATATTCATATCTGAAGCATCTCTCCTACTGGAATTTTATTATTATAGTGTCTTTATGTAGTTTACTATTGAAATATATATATGATGTCATTTGGGCTCATTGAGGACTTTAGAAAAAGTAGATGGATATAATTCGAGAAGGGAAATAGAATAAGGAGTGACTTTTCAGCTTTGAGTACATAGTGGCCTTGGAGATGATTTAATTAATGCAGTCTTCTGACCCATATCCAAGAAGAAAGCCAAATGAGCAGTTGTTAAATGTAGAGTAGCATCAGGAAGGATTATTCTGATGGACAGCTAATCTCTTCCCAAGGGGGAGATAGCACATTCCCAACTAGCCATAGCTTTAATGGTTAAAACAGTGAGTTAAGGGAACAAAACCTAGGAAATATTAGAAGTGGTGATACTTCCACCATACTCCTGATGGTCATGTCCATGTGAAAGAAGATCCTAGGCATAATCATAATTCTTTTGGCTTCTTGCTATCCACTTATTCACTCTACAAAGGAGGAGATGGAATACCCTGTTTGGGGAGAACGGAAGGAGAAAGTGGGTATTTGTGGTCAGCACATTACTTTTGTTAAGGAGCCAGCAAATTATAGATAATATATATTTTGTGGATCTTTGGGAATGGCTTCATCTAAGGGGTAGAATCCTGATCCCATCCAGCACTGGACATTTTTATCCTAAGACTCAATAATGGGAATTCCACTTTCCTATAGATAAAAGGAACACTGCTTAGTATCAGCATTAACATTTCATAGTGTTTATTTTGTCTTCCATATCCTCCCTTCTCTTGACATATTTTTGAAGTTGTCTAGTACTCAGGCAAGAAAAAGGAGAATAAGTAATTGTATCCTTATCAAATAACACAACAATAAACTATTGGCATGATGGATGTGTGGATGGATGCATGGATGGATGCATGGGTGGTGCGAGGGAGGGAGAGAGAGAGACAGAATGAGAGGAAAAGAAAGAAAAATTTAAAAAGGGTAATTCTGAATCTGAATCTTGCTGATATGTAGCACAGAATTCCAGAAAGCCCCAGGAACTCTGAAACTCAACTTGGATAGATCTAAAAGTGAGGGTGCAGTGGGGCTTGAGACAGTGGAGTTGGTTGAATATTTGTATAAACATTTCATGTGGGTGGTGGCTCCATTCTCAAACCATTGGAAAATGAAAGTTGAGAATGAGAGAGAACCAGATTTGTGGCCACCAAACATATTTGAGGCCAGAAGTAACACACAGAACACAGAGGGATTAAATGACTCTCTTTCTTAGATGATAAATGCTCCTATTTCCTACTTGGATTCAAGAAGATTCTGGTAGCTGAGCTTCCTCCTGAGTGAAAAATTGGGTGTTTCCTCTATGAGAAAACTGTTCTGGTTAAGAAAACAGTAAAAATAAATCTTTCGGGTGGAGATTACCCAGTTAAGTGGCTGGTCCAGATTATCCTGCAGTAAAGCCACACAGGGAAAAAATCTTCCAAGTAAATTTCTGGTATTTTATTCTTCAATAGGAATAGAAAGTTAAGAACTTAAATATTTAGAACAGAAACATAACATGAAAACACAGAAATCAAACAAAAAGCAGGAAAAAAGGAAACAGAAGGGAAAAATAATGAAAGTAGGCAAAAATAAACACACATAGAGAAAGAGATACAAGAGAAGATAAATTACTTCTATGATTAACATTAATATTAAAATGATTTCCATAAAAGAGAACTGAAATTCCAAACCAGGATATTCAGAAAACAGTATAAAACAAGTCTCTGCTCTCCCTCCAGATCTTGGAAATCAAAAATATACTAGCAGAAATAAAAATGCAAACAGAAGTTTTTGGAAAATAAAGTTGTGGAAGTCCTTTAGAAAGGATAACAACAAACATTAAAAGATAGTTGATAGGAAAAGTGAGATAATAAAGTTAAGGAATTAGCCACCAACTCTAAATAACCAAATATAGAAAGTTTCTTTTGGTGAGACCAGATAACACAGAGGATAGGAAATTATCAATGATAATTCAAGAGAAGATGCTGGAAAATGAAAGGAACATTTACTGATAAAAGCCCTTGTTCATGATGATGGAACAGACTCATACTGACACACATTATAAAAACAGGAGAATAAGATTATCAAAGTTTTCATTACTCCATTACAGAGGAATAAAAATATAATTTTTTCACTTCTAGATATATGACTATAAGAACATTGCTTTCAAATTTAAAGGAAAAAATTAATTCTACCTAAAAATTCTATCCTCACTCAAGCAAAGTCTCAAACAATTTGCTTCCTGCATGCCCTTTCCCAGGAAGCAATGGGAATAAATATGGAAGAGGGGCTTGTGGGTGAGTCAGGACGTAGGGGCCATCATGCAGAAGTCAGGAGAGAAAACTGTTCACTATGATGAAGAAAGCTGCCAAGTTCACAGCTATGCAGTTGGCCTAGAGGAAGACCAGTCCGCACAGGAGTGCATGGTCTCAGGATTGAGATCTCTAAGGAAAGGATGAATTTGATGTAAGAATCGTTCTGTAGAATACATTCAGATAAGTGATAGAACCTAAGTCTCATCTGAAAACACCCAGAAAAAATATTTTGAATTGTCACCCTATTTGTTTTTTGACCTCCCCTAATCAAGTACTTTCCATTTAATGCTTTGGATTTTCTACCACCCTTATTGGAACCCAATGAACAGAATTTTTCCTACCCCTTCCTCTCTTCCCTAACTCTGCATCAGAAGCTGCCTATGATGACTGCGTTTTGCTATATGACAGTGAATCAGTCAGAAAAATAAGATAAAAATAAAATAGCTGTGCTACCAGCTAGCCAGCTAGCAAGGTGCTAAAATCATTACTTTACTAGCATAATTAATGTTAACATTAAGTCTCCAGAGACCCTGTACAGAGGCAATTGACTACTGGTATTTTAAAAACTTCGCAGTAATGTGGTGATGGAGGAAAGTAAAGCGAGGATTTTGAGTATTTCCCAATTTCAGAATAGAGGTGATTACCTGCCATACTGTGTGCAGGTAGATAGTTGTTGTTCTTCTGGGGAGCTATGCCTTGTTAGTGCCCAGGATAGCTTTGTGGCCATCTGTCCCATGTTGCAGTGGAATCATAGAGCTACAGATCACAGGAAAAGAACACATTTATTTGTATGCCCTCAAGCACTGTAAATGCAACATTAGGAGGCACTTCCTCTGCATCCAGGGTGATAGGCTCACTGGGTTGATTTTATGTCCTCATCTGTCCTTCCTCTGACAGATGCCCCAGAACTGCTTACAAAGTTTTCATAAAGAATTATTCATCATACTTTATTATTTTCACATAACCTAAGGGTTGGCTATTGAATCTTTTCTTTAGTAGCCATATTTCTTACAACACAATGGCCATTTTTAATATGTGGGTATGGTTGCCATGTACTCTTAGAGACCAAAAGCATGTTTGGTTCTCCTGTTTTTCTTGATGTGAAATCCAGCCTCAGCGGTCACTGGTTTTTGCTCTTTGAGGACTCCTGTTTTATCTTTACACCTTAGTGTAAATATATACAATCAGTATTTTTATCATCTTTATATCAAATATATAGCTTCAAGGAAGGAGAGAGGACCCACTCACGCATCTTTTTCTTGAGGAGACTAGCTATTTTTGAGGTGAAAAATGAAGGATTAGTCACTGAAGGAATTTGTCTATCTATAAAACCTTTGTCACAGAGCTGGAAGTGTAATGCCCAAAGAAATTTCTCTTGATTCTTGGAGGTCAGAACTGCCAAGTAACAAAGTATTTTCATCTCTCTTTCACCCTTGCTCCAGAGATGGGATCCATAATTTGGCACAAATACTGTGTGTTTTATGTGAAGTAAATGTAATCACTTGTCCAGGTAGATGCAGAAGTTGCAGCATTTTTCCTTATTAGTATTTTCTACTTGCTGAAAGTTCACTTGGCAATGTTCTGATCCCTGCTATCCCTCCTTACCTGCCACATGTTTCAGACAGAGTTAAGGAAGATAAAACCTCATCTCCATTCCTAAGAGTGACTGATGAATGTGGACTAAAAAAGTAGGAGGTGAAGATCTCACATGTTTGTCCTTTACTTCCCCAAATTCAGACTGTGCCATCTATTCATAAAGCTGTGAAATGTCCAGAATCTGCCCAGTGTGTCCTGCTTTGCATGTTTCTCCTCTCGCTTTATTACTCCTGACTCCTTCTCATGAATGCTAATCATAAAGATTTTCAGCAAATAAATCCCTTTATTTTGGAAAGTAATATGATACTTGGAGGAACAAAAACCAGGTGGAGGTCAGCGTGGAGGAGTCACATCTTTTGTACCTGTTCCATCTGCTTGTTGGAACTCTTGCTCTGCAGAGAAAGGCCTGCCTTCTTCTCAGAGGGTATAACAGGATACTTGGGAATAATTTATCACTAGCCCAAAGATTCCATGTGGTTTTTGGTGAGACATAGGCTTCTTTACTAAATCTTTGTACCTTCCAAAAAGGGAACATGTGAATAATGTATCCCCAATTTAAACAAGTTCATCAAAATAGGCCCCAGTTTATATTAATTTCATAATTGAGTGCTATATCACAAAGTAGGAAATACTCCCGAATGCAGAATACTGAAGAGAGGAAATGTTGGAATTTTCAGGATTTCAGGAAAGTAGCAAAGACTCTTCTCAGAACAAAATACAAAGGTATATAGACATTATTCTAAATTTCATTTCAAGAGGTCCACAAACTCCTATCATTGATCTATAGAACAGCTACCCTTTGACTGAAGGTAGAATCAAGATTTATCACAGTTTGGGAGATACAGATTTCATCTCTCCCCTGCTTCTGGTGTCTTCTCCCCTCCTCTACCTCATACCTCTGCAAACCTAGTGTTTCAGAAACTAGGAAATCTTCCTCCCTTAAAAGTCAGATCTGAGTGGATAATGAGAAAAAAATAATCAAGTTTCAGTAGCATTGCAGTTACATAAAGGAATGTCCTCCTTCCCTGTCTGCTGTGTGTTGAATGAATAGCGGACTTTGTTGAGGACTGAGCCATCAAACTAGCAGGGAATAAGGATGCCATCTTTACTTTTCAAACACCAAATGAGAAGGGACAAATTCATCTGGTGTGCTCTGAGAACAAAACCAGGCACCTATTATAAGCAACTACCTTGACATTAATTCACAGCAATCAGACTAGTTTCCAAGGTAAAAGGAAGGGATGAGCTCCAGCTCCTACAGTGCTCTTTCCCTAAGTGGGTCTCCTCCTATCGTCCTGGCATCACATGGTGCTCAGCTACATCTGTAGAACCTTGAGTTGCCATTGTGTGAATATGTTATTTTTACCATAAAATTAGTGTGTTGTGCTCTAGCTCTTTTCTCACTTGCCTGAGCTTCTAAAACAGCAGTGATGTCACTGAAAATCTTAATCGGCTAATCCACTGCGTCTGAAAACCCCTGCTGTTCTTTGTGAATCATTTTCTGAACTCTTTTCCTCTTTCTTTGGCCCAGCAAAGTGTTTCAGGGGGAAAAAAATTAATGTTTTAGCTACTTATTAACTCACTTTTATGTGCCTTTTTCTGTCTTGCCAATCGAACACATATCTAATGGATGTTGCTGTGTGCTTCGCACTGCTCAGATGCAGACTATCCAGCATGGAGGACAAGGGATCTCCTGCCAGAGCTAGAGACTGTGGAAGATTAAAGACAATAAAACAATAAACTTTATAATAAGCAAGGTACGATGATGACCTTTAGGGGATGGGGCGGTGTTTGGGCTGTGTTTGCTTGGGTGGTGGGAAGACCCTTTTGCTTAGGCTGGAATGAGAAAGAGGAGAAGCCTTGAGAATATTTGTAGATAGATCATGGCAGACAGAGAAGGCTTTTTCCATCTTGGCACTATTGACATTTGGGGACAGATAATAATTTGTTGTGGGGGCTGTTCTGTAATTGCAGTATGTTTAGCAGCATCCTGGCCTCTACCCTGGAGATGCTTTTACTTCCTTACCCCAGCTATTAAACCAGAATGTCTCTGGACATTGCTAAATGTCCGACTGGAGGTATAAAATTGCTCCCAGGTGAGAACCATTGAGAAAGAAGCATTATAAAGTGCAGAGATGATAAATAGCAACAAAGTAAAGAGGCACATAAAAAGCTAGCATTTCTGTGTCCAAAGTCTCTGTTGTTTCGTTTCCCTCCCTAGATGACCCTAGTTCCCATTTACTTTCCTTATCCCACTGTCCTCCAGGTTACCCCTCATGCACCCAAGTAAGTGAAACCATGTGATACTTGACTTTCTCTGCTTGGCTTATTTCACTCAGCATAATCTCTTCCAGTCCAGTCCATGTTGCTACAAAAGTTGGATATTCATCCTTTCTGACGGAGGCATAGTACTCCATTGTATTTATGTACCGCATCTTCTTTATCCATTCATCTGTTGATGGGCACCTTGGCTCTTTCCACAGTTTGGTGATTGTGGCCATTGCTGCGATGAACATTGGTGTACATATGGCCCTTCTTTTCACTACATCCGTATCTTTGGGGTAAATGCCCAGTAGTGCAATTGCAGGGTTATAGGGTAGCTCTATCTTTAATTTTTTAAGGAATCTCCACACACACTGAGGGACTTGGAGGGAGGGGGTAAAGGGATGGGAGAGCCTGGTGGTGGGTACTGGGGACAACCTAAAGCGTGGAGCACTGGGTGTGGGGAATGGGGAATGAATCTTGGAACACTGGAAAAAAAATTTAAGTAACAGTAAAAAAAAAAAACAACTAGCATTTCTGGAAGGCAGTGATTCAAGATAAGAATGGGAAGAGAAATGTCTGGTTTTAGGCAGGGGCCGATCACATTACAACCTTACAGATCAGAACCTGGGATTTCACCTTCAGTACAGGTAGAAGACATTAGAGGATGGAATAAGGCAAATTTTTACATGATCTACATTTTACCATCACTGTGGCTGCTATAGGTAATTCTGCCAATGCTTTGCTTTACTAACTTATTTGAATTAGTAGATTGGCTACCAGAGTTCAAAGCTAAAACTTACTTTAGATTTTTGGTAATACATTTTATGTTCATTTCGTAGATTTAGATTTGCTAGGGGGGTCGTCTAGAGGTTTTTCCCTGAAGATACTACATAATTAATCTGGATAAGCATTAAGATGTGTGGCCATGCAAAAACTTACATAGCCATGATTAGATGTTAACACACCTTTTCATTTAATTATTACTCTAGATCAAATAAAAATTGTGGGGGGAACCTGATAACAGCCATTTACCATTTACTAAATTACAGTGTACTGTTGAAAAAAAGTAGAATTTCAGTGACGTGATGCTCATATAATTGGGCTCTTTGTTTATTAAGTTCATTTGAGTCAACTGTATCCAACAGATGTGAAATTTCAAAGTAATGTGCCAGACTGCCTAGTAGACATTTCTCGGGAGATGTCATGGCATAGAGAGAGCTCTCTAGTTCACGAGGGAGATAGAAACAGGTTGAGATGTGAGATGCTGACCCGTGAGTACGTGAGGAGTTGCAACCCATCCCGATATACCTACCCTACTGAGAATGAGGAGGGATACTCCCTTCTGCCCTCAAACTGGGTGTTAGGCAGCCTCAAGAAACCACTCTGCAGTTAGGGTGCTCAGTAGATAAAGTGTCTGACACAAAAGTCTCACTTATCTTAGGGAGGGAAATAGTAGTTACTGGCCTGAAGCATTGAGTGAGAAAGGGAGAGTGAGATTGATTTGGGATGTCAGTGCAAACTATATTCCTCCGAAGACTAAAGGCAGCATCTTAAAGAATGCATGAATTCCGGGCACCTGGGTGGCTCAGTTGGTTAAGTGACTGCCTTCGGCTCAGGTCATGATCCCGGAGACCTGGGATCGAGTCCCACATCGGGCTCCCTGCTCTGTGGGAAGCCTGCTTCTCCCTCTCTCACTCCCCCTTCTTGTGTTCCCTCTCTGACTGTGTTTTTTTCTGTCAAATAAATAAAATCTTAAAAAAAAAAAAAAAGTGCATGAATTCTTCCCTTGAATTTTCCCAAGCTCCAGAGTTGAAGGAGAGAGCTGACATGGAGTGTGTGCAGACCTCACCCTCTTACAATGCTGAGAATAGCAGTGAGGATTTCAAAAGACATTGTGTGTCCAGTGAATCTAGGAGAACACAGGCTAAGTTGGGAGCAGTTGCCTAATAAGGAAGGTGTGCGTAGTCCACCTAGAGCAAACCTGTGGAGGGAGAGGAGCCATCCGGAGGACCAGGAAAAGTACCCAAGAGGGGTGCCTGGGTGGCTCAGTTGGTTAAGTGACTGCCTTCGGCTCAGGTCATGATCCCGGAGACCAGGGATCAAGTCCTACATCGGGCTCCCTGCTCGGCAGGAAGCCTGCTTCTCCCTCTCTCACTCCCCCTGCTTGTGTTCCCTCTCTGGCTGTCTTTCTTTCTGTCAAATAAATAAAATCTTTAAAAAAAAAAAAAAAAAGTACCCAAGAAAGAGAGGTGTCAGTATCTCGCAGGCTCAGCAGCTCTGGTCAGCTAGTCACTCTCATTAAGAAAGGTGCATGCTTTCCTCCCTCAATCCAATCCAAAGTGAACATAAAGACCTAATTTGCAAGAAGGAAATGGAAGAACAGGCTAAGAATGAGCCCAGGCGGTGGTACCATTTGAATTAGCCAGATTCAGTGTTCTCATAAAACAGAGGACCAGGCTTTCTCATTAGCAAATAGAGACTGTGCAAGAGTGTGTTCATTCATTTTAAAAAGACAGCAGAAAACCGAAATATGTTTAATTTCATTACATCCTACTCATCATGCTTATTTAGCATCCCAGTCACAAAGTTATCCAGCTGTTACAGATTGCTCCTTATTCTAGAGTGTACCTACAGGATTGAGGAAACACGTCACTTTTGCGAACCTGGAGCACTTGTCATTCCAGTGACACCAGGTTTTGTCTCGAGACAGCTAAGATCAAGTTAAGATTTTTTTTCTTACACTTTAGGGCATTCATTTATTTATGTGTTGAGTGCCTAATAGTTGCTGGGTACTGTTTTCAGTAGTCTTGGCTTGAGATGTTAGGCACTTACCTCACCATGGACTCTAGCTCTGAGGGAAACAGCAGACTTGTGGGTTCAGGAGACCACGTGGCATGCTCAGGAGATATTCAAGTAAACATTGGTGCCCAACTGCACTGTCCAGGGGACACAGAGGAGAATTATGCTAAATTTGTGGTTCCCCAGGCATGTGTCCATTTTTCACACCCTCCTTCCAGTCTTTGATTCTCTCTCTCTAAAAAATGAGACCTGTCTACTTTCTAACTTAATCTGTAATAAAAGAAAATATTGGGAGAGGTATTAGTTAAGACACATTTTAGAAGGAAGCCACAGACAATAGCAAATGTCACAGAACAATGTGGGTTGAATTGGGTCTCTCAAAGAGATAACTCCTAACTTCCCCCACCTAGCCCCAATCATGCCTGCGACCATGACCTTATTTAGAAATAATCTTTGTTGATGTAATCAAGTTAAGATGGACCACACTGGGCCCTAAGCCAACGAAGGATTTCATATAAGCAGAGGAGATGGAGGTGTACAGATAGATACAGACATGCAGAGGGGGAGTGCCAGGGGAAGATGGAGCTGGAAATTGGAGTGATGTAACTATGTACCAAGGGCTGCCAAGGATTGCTGGCACACGAGAAGCTAGGAGAGAAGCAAGGGGCAGTTTTCCACCTCAGATTCTTCAGAGGACTGGTCCTGCTGGAACTTGATTTTCAGATTTCTAGCTTCCACAACTGTGAGAAAATACATTTCTTTTTTTCTTTCTTGTTTTAAGATTTTATTTATTTATTTGACAAAGAGAAACAGAGCTAGAGAGGGAACACAAGCAGGGGGAGTGAGAGAGGGAGAAGCAGGCTTCCCTCTGAGTAGGGAGCCCGATGCAGGGCTCGATCCCAGGACTCCAGAATCATGACCTGAGCCGAAGGCAGATGCTTAAGGACTGAGCCACCCAGGATCCCCGAAATTATATTTCTTTTGTTTTAACACACCCAGTTTGTGGTAGTTGTTATAGCAGACTTAGGAAACTAATACAGATGGTAAAGGCAGAAAAAAAAAAAAAAAGAATGAGTGTGGGCTATACTGACTTCCCTATGAACATGCTGCCATCAGATGTGTTAGAACTTTGTTTTGTAAAATCTAATAATATCTCCTGTAAGTCACAGGTCAGACAAGTCACAGTCTCATAGGCAGGAGTGTAAGTGCTCAGAAGAGAGCACAGGAGCACTGGAACCCTAGCTGTCTATGCTTTTTATTCATATGAAAGTGTCTGTAAACTGGTAGATGCTCTAAAAACAAACAAAGCAGCATGGTTGCTCTTAGGCTTTCATTTCTCTTTGTGATAAAAAAGTAACTTTATACATAACTTATTTTGTATTGGGAAATATTTATGTTGTTTTGTTTCTGGGTGCTGGTGAAGTTCCTTTATGATAGAATAGATTCTTACATTATCTGAATTTTTATTATGATGAGCACATATTACTTTTATAATCAAGAAATAAAAAATAATTTCTAATTCAGAAACAAAAGGTTGTGATCTACTAGGGTATGCAGACTAGTTTTTCCTTGTTTTTCTTTGTAAAGTGCCCAAACTAAATGGTAGCCAGTAAGGCACTTAATTTCTTTTAATGGCTAAAAAGGTATCAGGAATGAAAGAAAGATGACGGGCATACAAAATAATTCTTCCATAGAAAAGTTATTTTAAGTGTTTTTGTACTATATATTTATATTTCTGAGCATATAGAAAAGGGGAAATATGATATACAAAGAAAATATTGAAATTAGTAAATGTTAGGTGAGTGATTTTTTTTTAAGATTGTGAAAAAAGGTAGGACTTTTTTTAAAAAAGATTTTATTTATTTGACAGAGAGAGATCACAAGTAGGCAGAGAGGCAGGCAGAGAGAGAGGAGGAAGCAGGCTGCCCGCTGAGCAGAGAGCCTGATGCAGGCCTTGATCCCAGGACCCTGAGATCATGACCTGAGCCAAAGGCAGAGGCCTTAACCCACTGAGCCACCCAGGCGCCCAGGAAAAATTTTTTTACATAAGTCAACATTTAGCATATATTCACAAAAACTAAATACATTCAGTTTATATAGCTTTGGGTTTTCTAAAGCCAGAACTGAAGAGGAAGGTCATTTCTTTTTAGGTGTTTTGTCTGCAATTAAAATATAACTCTTACCAGGTTTTTATAGATGTCACAACCTGAACTAAAGAGAATTGGAAAGAAGCAAGTCATTTGAGAGAAGTATTTACTAGCTTAATAATGGTGTGAATTTGTCATCTTCTGCAGAACAGCACTGGGGAGCACTCACTCTCTTCTCACTCCTCCAGTGGTTTCCGTGGGTTTTCCTGGCACAGATTCTCTTCCTGCCACACTGTCCCTGTCATCTTTTTCAGCGGATACACCTACTATTTTCCCCTTGAAATGCCTCAGTAATCTGGGTGTATCCCTCTTCTTTAAATTTCCACAGCCTGATTGAGAACATTACACTCTTCACTCAGTGCTTCCGGGTGCAGTAGTGATCTGTGTGTTCATTAACTTGATGAAAGGCGTCCATTCACGATATATTTGCACGTCAAATCATCGTGACTCACACTGTAAATATCTTATTGTATTTGTCAGTTATACCTTGACAGAGCTGGGGGGAAAAGATAACCTGTGGTGTTTCACAAGTATTCAGTGTAACCAAATGTTTCTAAATTGTTGGAAAGGAGGATCCAAAGGGAGAAGGCAATGCAAGTAAAGGCAAGAAGGTGCTCCCATTGCCCACAACCTGTGAAGGAAACACCTGGGCTACCACAACACACAGTAAGGAACCTGGAGCCTACAGTCCTTCCAGAGCTGCTGCGCTCACTGCTGACGTCACAGCAGCTGACAGAGCTAGAAGCTGATCAATATGACTTCTTTTTCTTGATTTCCAATTGGCTGCCAGAGCTGTCCTTTGGCAGAATTTAATCAAAATCCAGTTAGCAGAGGAGTCCAGGAAAAATAGTTTGGAGGCTTACAGTCCTTGGCAGAAGAGATGGGAAAATAAAAAGGCATGTGTGGGGCTGGGAGCCAGGAGGGAACTAACCCACGCGCCCAGAGGAGATCACAGTAGAAAAGGTGGGACAAACGGTTCTGTCCCATTTACCGCGTAGGCCACTCTATAGCTTGGGTAGCCTGACAGCTCCTGCAGATAGGCCAGTGGTTCCCAAAACGTTGCTGTGCTTTGAATCACTGGGGATCTTTAAAAAAATAAAGTACCCAAGCCTGGTTTCCACTCCCTAGATGTTCTGATTTAATTGATGAGGGGTATAACCTGAACATCAAGATTTGTGAAACCTCTCAAGTGATTCTCATGTCCAATACTTTTGGATAACTGGTGCCATCAGCGATAGTGGCAGCCAGGGTGTCTGGAGGGCAGGGCACAGCCCCAGCAGTGCATCTGTGAAAAATTTGAAATTTTCACCTGGGACTTGAGAAACTTTGCAAGGGCACTGTTTTCACACATAAGACGGAAAGAGACCACAGCTGGGTCAAGACACTTTGAAATAAAGACAGTGCCAATATATGAAAATCAGGCTCATAATTCAAATAGGTTACATGATTATTACCATTTAGACTTCTTTAGAGTGCCAAACATTCGAGGTAGTGTTTTTCTTTTTCTTTTTCTTTTTATTATGTTCAGTTAGCCAGTGTATAATGCATCATTAGTTTTTTTGGGTTTTTTTATTATTATGTTCACATAGCCACCATATAGTACATCGTCAGTTTTTGACATAATGTTCAATGATTCATCAGTTGCATATTAAGACCCAGTTCTCATCAGATGTGCCCTCCTTAATACCTATCACCCAGTTACCCCATCCCCTTATTCCCCCATTCTGTAACCCTCAGAGTTCCTCAGAGTCCAGAGTCTCTTGTGGTTTTTCTCCCTCTCTGATTTCTTCCCATTCAGTTTTCCCTCCCTTCCCCTGGTCCTCCATGTTATTCCTCATGTTCCACATATGAGTGAAACCATATGATAATTGTCTTTCTCTGCTTGACTTATTTTACTTAGCATAATTCCCCCCACTTCCATCCATGTTGATGTAAATGGTGGGTATTCTCCCTTCTGATGTCTGAGTAATATTTCATTGCATATATGAACCACATCTTTTTTTTTAAAAGATTTTATTTATTTATTTGACAGAGAGAGAGATCACAAGTAGGCAGAGAGGCAGGCAAAGAGAGAGGAGGAAGCAGGCTCCCTGCAGAGCAGAGAGCCTGACGCGGGCCTCGATCCCAGGACCCTGAGATCATGACCTGAGCCGAAGGCAGAGGCCTTAACCCACTAAGCCACCCAGGAACCCGAACTACATCTTTATCCATTCATCTGTTGAAGGACATCTCGGCTCCTTCCACAGTTTGGCTATTGTGGACATTGCTGCTGTGAACATTGGGATGGATGTGTCCCTTTTTTCACTACATCTGTATCTTTGGGGTAAATATCCAGTAGTGCAATTGCTGGGTTGTAGGGTAGCTCTATTTTTAATGTCTTGAGGAACCTCCATACTGTTTTCCAGGGTGGCTGCACCAGCTGGCATTCCCACCAACAGTGTAAGAGGGGTCCCCCTTTATCCACATCCTTGTCAACATTTGTTGTTCTCTGTCTTATTAATTTTGGCCATTCTAACGGTAAGGTGAATGTATCTCAGATGTAATGTGGTATCTCAGAACTTCTCAAACTCAGCACCCCAAAAACAAATAATCCAGTCACGATATGGGCAGAAGACATGAACAGATACTTCTCTAAAGAAGACATACAAATGAGTAACAGACAAATGAAAAAATGCTCCACATCACTTGCCATCAAGATAGTGTTTTTTAATGTAGAGATTAGGCGTATATATTTATAATATGGTTAGTATTAAATTCAGCAAATTTACATAGAATCTTTAGGAAAATATCTCTTACACTTTTGAAGAGCATCCTAAATGAAAAAATGTTGCAGAATAAGGTAGAATGATCATTGAACTTTGGAACAGACCAAAACACTGAGTTACAGTCTGTGACTTGCCTTTATCTAATTATGTATTCCAGAGTAAAAAAATTAATAGATGAGGTGTGAGAACCCTTCCAGCCCAGATATTCTGGATTGTTCTGTCACTTAGAAAATCTCTTTATCATAAGGTACTTTGAGTAGTTTTTGCACTTTTAACTTCCTTTGTAAGCCCTCTCTGAGAAGGAATTGTTTACTTACAGGTGGATGGTTCAGAATTCCAGTAGTCTCACTTCTGAATTAGTTTATCTAAAATTACCGAGTGACTATATAGCAGGCTATAGTAGTTCTTTCCCTACTATACTTGTCCTCTGGGGCAAGAGAAGAAAGGAAGACAAGAGTTGTTTGGCATAGACAGAGAATTCAGGCTCTGTAGTCATGCACACAAACGTTTGGCCTCTTCAGACCACTTATATGGTATTCTGTAGATAGCACAATCAATTTTAAGTATTATTAAAAAATAAGTTAGTACAATATTATTAATTTAGAATATAAATACAAGAGTCTTTTTTTTTAGTGCTTATAACTTTTTCCCAAGAAGGAACAGAAAAATAAAAATAAATGTATCTTGTGTTTTGGTGATGGAGAATTTGTGCATTGAATCAGGACCTACTTTTCTTTCTTTCTTTTTTTCTACTTGAATTTATTATTCTTTACTTACACTAAATGAGAAGAGTCTAAAGTTACAATCACAGACCACTGGGAGAGGCAGCCAGAATAAGATGGCTTTGTCAGATAGTTCTGGATAGTTGGATTCATATGGACTCATCTTTTCCTCCCAGTGCTCCTCCCTGGATGCCAAGTTGGTAGGCATGTTTCAGACAAAAGCTTTTAGGTTGACTAGTTCAGTTCAAAAGATAATGAATGGCAAATGGATTCCCAGCCCACTCTTTGGTTGGATTCAATGCTCAAGAGGGTTCCAGATGTTTATAGTGTCATTTGGATGTGATTTCAAAATACGCTTGATAATTTATCATCAATTTCTTTCTTTAGTCAGTTAAAAAATATATAAAGGGTTAGGAAAAAATAAAACTTTCAGCAGTCTAGTTATTTATTATCTGTGATAGTTAATTTTATTTGTCAACTTGACTGGACCAAAAGAACCTGTATTATTTCTTGCTTTATCTGTAAGGGTATTTCTGGATGAGTGGACTCAGTAAAGTAGACAGCCCTCTCTAACGTGGAGCTCCTCATGTAGTTCATTGATTGACAGTCGGAAGAAGCAAAAGACAAATGGAGGAATTTGCACCTTCCTTCTGCCTCACTGGTTGAGCTGGGACACCTCATCTCCTTTCCCAGATTAGGATTTGTACTATTGGTTCCCCTGAATCTCAGGCCTTTGGACCTGGACCAAATTACACCACTGGCTTCCCAGCATCTCTAGCTTGAAGACTTGCTTAAATTTCTTATTCTATTGACTTTGATTTTATAGGTTAACTGTAATGGAAAAGTGAGTTTTCCTTATGAAATATTTTAAGAAAATAATTTATATGTAATTCTGTGTGTTTCCCTTTCAAAAAAATGATCACTAAGTGTTTAGAAGGGTCAAAGGAGGAGAGAATGAAGATAAAGTGAAGGAGCATGGGTGAGGAATGTGGTCTATTTCTTGGGCGTTATTCCCCTTGACCTCAGCCAGAGAGAATTGTCTTTTGATTAGTTGAGTATTCAGAGCTGAGTAGTGGTTGGCTTTGTGTTTGCTGAACACTAAAAGTAGAAGAAACAAGGAAAATTAATTGATTGTCATAGTCTACATGCTTCAAATCTTTTTTTTAAGGTTTTTATTTATTTGAGAGAGTGAGAGAGAGAGTGTGCACAAGCTGGTAGGGAGGGGACAGAGGGAAAGGAGAAGAAGAACGCCCCTGCTGAGTGGGGCGCCTGATGCGGGACTCTGTCCCACCACTTGGAATCATGACCTGAGCTGAAGGCAGATGCTTAACCGATTGAGCCACCAGGTGCCCCTGCTTCAAATCTTCCAATGCTTCTTGAGGGAAATAATCCCATAATTCCCTAACCCTCCTAAGCTTTTCCTCAATCATTTGATACTTGTTTGCATTTTGGTTCCTTAGATCTAACTAGTTTTGCCGAAAATGCTTCTAGGAGGGAAAATGCAGAACATTCCAAGGTATACTGATTTTTTTTTTTTTTAAGGGAAGGGGAAGGTAACTTTTAATATGATGATTGTTCATAGTTTCCTTTCATAATCCTAAATTCAGTTTAGTATTCCTCAGGTCTTTGATTCCTGATTATCAGCATACATTAGAGAATTCTATTGAAGACATATTGTTTCAGGTGTGTGAGTGCCATTGAAGACCATGTTTATATATGTATATATCTTTTCCATTTTTAAGTCCTTGAAACACTTCTCCTTTTATTGTTCCTTTATTAGAAGTATCTGGGTTAACATCTAAAGCACCTTTAACAACATAGAAAACACATGAGGAAACAAATCCCTCAGTGAACTATAGACAAAACATCAATACAGGTGTTTCATTCTTGTTATTTTACTTTCAGTATGATATTTTTTCTCCCACAATGAATGCTGACCCTGATTATGACAGACACTGGCTGAGAGCAAGGGTTAGGGGTGGTGAAAATTAGAAAGTTTGTGTGTGTCTGGGTTTTCCTTAAAAGAAGAGAATTTGCAGGAACAACAGTTCTTTGTCCATACAGTAGTTTCTTTTTTTTTTTTTTTCTCTTGTCCTAGTGTGCATGCAGAGTCTCCTAGGGCAAAACGTCCATTTTACATAGACAGCTATTTACCTAGCAGCTTCTAGGAAAATTTCTTATTGAGACACTCACTGATTCAACTGTGCCATAGTCCTTAAATTAATCAACCTGCTATCCGCTTGACAGGGCTGGTCCTACTCTTCGTTTCTAGCTGCCTTTGGAATTGTAAAACTGTGGAAGTCTTGCTGAGTAAACTTATTTGATGGTCTTCTTTTTTAAGCCTGTCATGAATTGCAGAGACTGAGCTTGGTCAGATTTCATAAACTCTCTTTTATCTTGTCAAGAAATTTCTCTGTGTTCTGATAATTTAACTACATCTTTTTTGTTTTTTGTGGTGGTACAACAGATTTAGTGGTGCACAGTTGCTTTTAGAATTTTATCACATTTCAGGAAGGTTTAAAGGAGGAGGCAAGGTAGTCATAGATGTTAGTCAACCATCCTGAAGAAAAATCTCTAATAGGAATCTGGAAAATGGAAATTGAACACTTAAAATCCCACCAACTAAAAGAACAAATGTTTTCCTTCAGTAAATTGTGGTATTTTTTTTTTCAAAAATAAATATTAAACTAAAATTTACTTAGCAGATGGAATATTGGTGGTGGAGACAAAACCACAGAAGAGGCAAGAAGTGATGGGTCCCAACATTTAGGGGAAAGAACTAGAGAAGTAGAAAACATTAGTTCTTTGAGAATTGAAAGGATAACTTTAGAGATAATCATTTACTTTAGTGAAGACAAGTGCAGTATACAGCTCATGCAGATTGGTTTCATCTTCTCAATTCAATAAAAGCTTAATCGTTAATTAAATGCTAATGGAAGAAACAGAGAAGTTAGAAAGAAAAAAATCTTAAATTATCCTTTTAGGGAATTTTTTTTAAAAGATTTATTTATTTGGGAGAAAAAAAGTGTGCAGGGGAGTCATAGAGGGAGACAATCCTCAAAGAATCCCAGCTGAGCCTGCCCCAGGGCTCTGTCCCAGGACCCCAAGATCATGACTGAGGTGAAAGCAAGAGTCAAGAGTCAGGGGCTTAACCGGGAATGTTTTTTAAAAGCCAGGTAAGGGGTGCCTGGCTGGCCCAGTAGGTTAAGCTTCTGCCTTTGGCTCAGCGCATGATCACTTCAGGGTCCTGGGATCGAGCCCCTCACTGGTCTAGCTCCTTGCCCAGTGGAGTCTGCTTCTCCCTCTGCTGCTCGCACAGCTCATGCTCCCTCTCTTTCTCTCTCTAATAAATAAAGAAATATTTTTTTAAAAAGCCAAATAAGTCTAGAATTTTGAGAACAGTACAATGTTTGTAATAATGCCATGTGTTACAATCAGAGAGAAAGAAAGAAAGAGTAAATAGGAAGAGTAACCCAACAGGTGTCAGGAAAGTTGAGGGAGGTAGGAAAATCGATGGTGTAACGGGGAGCGCATAGTATAAGGAGAGTATCTAATCTGGCAACCAGAGGGCTAGTGGACTAGTTACAGGGAACTGGGGAAATAAGGTAAGCTGATAATATTAAAATAGGCAATTTTTTAAAGATTTTATTTATTTATTTGACAGAGAGATCACAAGTAGGCAGAGAGGCAGGCAGAGAGAGAGGAGGAAGTAGGCTCCCCGCTGAGCAGAGAGCCTGATACAGGCCAAGATCACAGGACCCTGAGATCATGACCTGAGCAGAAGGCAGAGGCTTTAACCCACTGAACCACCCAGGTGCCCTAAAATAGGAAAATTTAATTAATTAATCAAATTAATTTAAATGGATTGATTTGAAATTGATAAGCTAATTTAAAGTAGACTTTTTTTTTCTCAACTTTGCAGCCATTTATAACGGGAAAAAATGAGAGTATCTTTTCTGCTTTGAGGATCTCTTTTTTGCCTTAATTTTTTTCTTCTGCATTGTTTCTACCACCAAGAATCCACTTATTGCTGTGCAGAGCTCAACCATGGTCAAAGTCAGGTGTATGTCATTCTAGCTCCTTACTGTCAAGTGATATGTGGCCCTGTCATTGCTGCTACTTTGGTTCCTTTGTGTTGGTCTCCATGCTCTTCACACTCCTCTTCATTACCACTGGAGAGACTCACAGTTAGCTGTCT
The DNA here is from genome assembly GCA_004023965.1 of Spilogale gracilis. Lineage (NCBI taxonomy): Eukaryota > Metazoa > Chordata > Mammalia > Carnivora > Mephitidae > Spilogale > Spilogale gracilis. Next base: position 35,103 of record PITA01000433.1, on the reverse strand, counting down.
CACCCTTCCTCATATTACATATCTTAGCTATCCCTTTCCTTTAGAGAGATGATAGTCCTCATTTTTCAGAAAACTTTGATGACTTCTTACCCTTAAAGGATCAAATCTATACTCCTCAAATAGGTACTTAAGTATTTGCCCTATTTTCTATTTACCACCCTCCTTGTCTACCTCTCCAACCCATTGCCCCCACCCTTTACAACTCCACTGTCTTTATTTCACGTGAAATGGCTGTGCCAAGCAGACGGCTTTCCTCCTTGCCACTGGCCACTCTCGGATACCTTCACCTGCGCTTTGATCATAAAATACTCTTAACATCCACATATGCAATTGAAATCCATTGTCTGAAATACATTTTCTCTCTTTCTCAGTGACAGTTCCCTGTCTGCTGTGGCCTGTAGGGATAGTGTGCTTCTCTCAGACTATCAGTAATTTTGTTTTCTAAATGAGAGGAGTGTGTGGCATTAGTTTAAACAATTCTTTCAGGTGCCCGAGTGGCTCAGTGGGTTAAACCTTTCAGCCTTTGACTTAGGTCATGATCTCAGGGTCCTGGGATCAAGGCCCACATTGGGCTCTCTGCTTGGCAAGGAGCCTGCTTTCTCCTCTCTCTCTCTGCCTGCCTCTCTGTCTTGTGATCTTTCTCTCTGTCAAATACATAAATAAAATCTTTTAAAAAAACAAAACAAACAAACAAAAAAAACCCCCAATTCTTTGAAGTGCCTTTTTCAACATAGGTTTGTCACTTAGGGGAAGAAGTTCCTTGACAAAATCTGACTTCAGTTTTCTCTAGCATTCATGGAGTATACAACCCAGAGAAAACTGAAATTAGAGAACATTAGGACCAAAATCAGTTAAGTAATATTTTTTCATACTCAGTTAAAGAAAGAATAGCATAAATAAGTACATAACATAAAATAATAACAAATACATAACATAAATAAATAAAAAATTACTAATCTGAGAAGATTGAACTACATTTGCAAGCTTCCCCTATTTGAAAAACTCTCTTAAAACTTTTGTGTTTTGGGTTATATCACTGGAGGATTCAATAACATAGAATCCTGCTTTTTGTTGAAGTTAGAGGAATAATATCATTTCATTTCTTTCACCCTAAAATTTCTGCATATGAATTTGGTGTGATGCATCAGTTGAAACTAGCTAATTCAAAAGAAGAAAAAATGCTGTCTTTATTTAATGAAAAATCATTTGTACTGTTTTTTAAAATAGTAGGGAAATAGGGAAAACTACAACTTTCAGTGCTATATGGAACTCAATTAATCTGTAAGGCATTAAGTAAATGAAATCTTACAGTGTTTCCTTACTTCTCTGAAGTATCAATGCATTATAGCAGTCTGGCAAGGCTCTCAGCCATTACAAATAATAGAGTTAGAATTGCCCACACACTCATCACTCTCAGGGAGCATCCCTCTGCCTGAGTTTCCTATTACAGAAAGAAAACTATGCTCCTGATTGAAAGGGAGGGAGGTGGGGAGAGGGAGAGAAAAAAAGAGAGAGAGAGAGGGGAAGGGAGAGAGAGGGGAAGGGAGAGAGAGAGAGAACTTTTATGTTTTACTTCATTTCTGGGAATCTTTTTGCAACAGCCTGTTGGGTCTGCTTGTTCCCTCCAAAATTTACCATGGAAACCATTTGCTTTGTGTGAAAATAAAAGAATGGCACCTTTTACACTCTTTAAAAAGACCTTCTGCAGAGTGTAGTAGTGTTGAGAAGATGGAGAGGAAGATCTTAGAGGTCAGTGACCTAGAGATGTCAGAAACCCAGGGAAATGTCCATAGTCAGCACACCATCATTCAGTTAGCAGAGACATATCCTTGCTTCCCAATTTGCTATTTTTTCTTTTGTCTTTTTTAAAGGAAGTGTGCTTTTTCAAATATGAAGAAGGAAAACTTGATCCCACAGACTAGAAAAGTAAAAAAGCACATTGGATATTATTTGAAAGTGTAAAATACGTATATTATTTGTATATCATCTTTTATTAAATTACCTGTTTTATTTTTAGCATTTACCAAATTTGATAGAGAATTGGGACTGATGAGAGTGAAATGAAAAGAGATAAGAAGAGTTCTGGCCTCCATAGCAGGGAAGACAATTGACTATGGGTGACTGAAACAGTATGACCATAAATAAAGGGAGTTATTTTTATAGTGTAGGGGATCCAGGGCTTTGTGTATGATAGTACAGAGAGGATTTATTATTAGCAATGGGAAAAAACAGATTTCCAAATTTAGAGACCATTCAACATTCATGAACTTGGAAATTCCAGGCAAACTTGAAACCTCTTGTTGGCATTTGAGTTGATTTATCCTTGGCAAGAGACTATGTGTTTCTTTTGTTTCTTTTTTCAGCAGAATAAAATAGTTGCCTCAAAAAAAAACTTAAATTACTGCTTTCTTCAACTTGTTTTATATGTATATATAATATATATGTGTGTATATATCTATACAAAAATATACACATATACAGTAGATGCTATCCATATAGACATTATAAAACATTAAGTACAGGTAATAAAAATCATAAACAATAATAAAAATGTATACTTAATGTTAACACCTAGTGTGTACCCTTCTGGATCTCCCTTCCATTCTCCTCCTCTTCTTCCTCTCCATCCCTCCATCTCTGTCTCTCTTTGGGAGTTAGGTGAATAAGTTTCTCTCTCCTTCAGAGTTATATGAATAACACATACATAAATGTATCTTTTTTAACAAAATAAAATCACACCATATATTTCTGTAACCTGCTTTTTTAGTCAATAATTTTCATCTTTTTAAAAATTACAGTGTTACATCCTTTGGTAATCAGAAAGGAGGTCTTGAAGCAGGAGAATAGATGAAGATAAGGCGCAAGAATAATTTGGTCAATGTATTTAATCTTAAACATGCATTTATAAATACAATGATAGAAGCAAAAAGACAGACTATTTGAAATCATGCATTTCAGAAAGTGTTTAAAATTAGTTCACTGCCTATATAGCTGATATCTATAGTTTTTCTGTTTAAGTAACTTGTTTTGAGTTTTAAAAATGACTCTTACAAGATAGCTCCTAGAATTACATAATATTCATTTTTTTTAGAAGGAAGAAGAGGGGTGGTACCTGGGTGGCTACGTGAGTTTAAGCATCTTCTTTCAGCTCTGGTCATGATCCCAAGGTACTGGCATTAAGCCCTGCTTCAGGCTCCTTCTCCCTCTCCCTCTGCCACTCGCCCTTCTTGTGTGCTCTTGCTCTCTGGCTCTCAAATAAATAAAATCTTTAAAAAATAAAATAAAAGGAATAAAGGGGGGAAAGGTACTATTAGGTGCAGAGGAGACTGATGTTTTTCAAAAGTATTGTGTCAGCAAAGAACAGAAGAGATGGAGTTGGATTCTCAGGTGGTATATCAAGAACAGTCGTACTTAATATAATCTTAGAATTCTGTTTTCATTCTCAGTAGGTTAGGATTAATTTGAGTTACATATATAAATTATCATTGCAGCTATAATAGAGAACCCTAGACCTATGATCTCTTTTTATGAATGGTCATTTCTTAGGGAAGCCATTTTTTTGAATTGAGTTGTCAAAATTCCTTTTTTTCCCATTTGTTCTCATTTCCAAACCTGGACACTTTGTATCTCCTTCTGAAATAATGTGTTCAAGTAGGCTAATAAATTTTTCTTCCAAGATTGTCTGACATCTAGGAGAGAAACAGCTACCGTGTAGTAGTTGACATCTAGGAGAGAAACAGCTACCATGAAGTTGAGTGTCTTCATTCAACCAAATGAAGAGACTCAATCACATTGGAGAACGACTTTATGTAAGTCTGAGTAATCCATTTTCTTCCAGGGAAGGTCATGTCAGGATTTTCATAAAGGTGTCAAAGAGAACAGAAAAGAGAATTATAAAAATGTCAACCTCTAGTAACAATGGAGAATGGAGCTGATCCTTGCAGGTGACTTTAATAGCCCTGCTCAATAATTACACAAAAAGAGCTGCAAAGCATTCACTGAAAGAAAAATTATCTTAAATTTATTCTTTTCATTTCCTCTCTTCACTGAAGGAAATGAATAAAGATGAATATAAGAAATAATTAGAAAGGAAGATTTTCAGAATTTTTCATCAATTTCTCATTTCTTTGTTACCCAGAATGCCATTCTCTTTCTTCATATTATTTGTTTGGCAGTTACCTGTGTTCACCACATTTTATCTTGAATTCACTATATGAATGCAGATGCTTTCTTCTTCTGCCTGAGAGTTTTCACAGGGGCCAGGAGATTGACATTCAAGACATCAGTGGTCCTCATTATAAACCTCATCTTTGCTTCTCCGTCCACAGGACATCAGATAGAACTATTTCAGGGTAACTTTTATGAACAAGAATTCATTTACTATAGGGAAAATCTAAATTTATCCCTCCTTTTATGGACTCAAACATCATTAATTTATACTTCACATTTATGAGTGCTTATGATTGTCAATAAACTGCCAGAAAATGAAAGGTGCAGTAATAGCTGGAAATTCAAAGGTGGAATAGAGTATGCCTGGAAAAATTCAAGAGAAATAGGAACCAAGTTCTCATTAAAAGGGCTTCTTTAAAATATTTGGAGTGAATGCCATTTGGCCTGGAGATATTTTTTTTAATAAAATTTATCCAATAGATGAAGAACATTCTGTGAATTTTTGCACTATTGGTTTGCACTCCATGACCTCTTAAGTTCAAAAGACATTTTGACAATAGGATATTCTGTATTATTACCTTCAGTGCCCACAGAGTTATAGGTTTCTTTTGGCTCCTCTGATTTTAATCTCATTTTTCTCTCTGTGAATACCTTTTAAAATATATATTTTTATATACAGTAAAATTAGCAAGTGTGTAATAAAATTCTGTGACTTTTTACACATTTATAAATTTGCAAAGCTACCACCACAATCAGGGTACAGAACAGTTCCATCACTCTAAGAGACTCCGTTTTGCTATCCTTTCATAGTCATACTGTCCTCTACCCCTAAACATGGCAACCGCTGATCTGATCTGTAGCTTTGTCTTCAAAACAATGCTCTCCATATAGAAGATAACTTTTTGAGGTTTCGTCAGCAAAATGCCACTGAGATTCTTCCAAGATATTGCCATTTATCAACAGCACATGCTTTTTACTGCTGAGTACTATTCCACTGTATGAATGCACCAAAATATTTTCATCCAGTCACTCTTTGAAGGCCATTTGACTGCTATGAACTTTGGGGTACAGTTGTATGCATGTAGGTTTTCATTTCTCTAATGTGAACACCTAAAAGTGAGATTGTTAGATCATGTGGTGATTGGGTGCTTATAAGAAATTGTTCATTTTTCAATTCCTCCAGGAATATTCCAGTTGCTCCTCTTTTCCATTAGCACTTGGCATCATCAGTGTATCTTATTTTAGCCATTCTAATGAACTGACAAAAGTATTGGTGGTTTTAATTTATATTTCCCTTAGTACAATTTTTAGAAGTTTCTCTGAGTATTTTAATACATTTTTTTAAAGATTTATTTATTTGAGAGAGTACGTGCATGTACACGAGCGAGGGGTGAGACAGAGGGAGAGAATCTTCAACCAGACTCCCCACGGAGCAGAGAGCCTAACACAGGGCTCAGTCTCATGATGTCGAGGTCATGGCCTGAGCCAAAACCAAGAATCGGATGCTCAACTAACTGAGCCATGCAGGTGCCCCAATATGCAGATGTAATTCTACTAATGTTTTTTTTTCACTTCAAGTGGAACCTTACCACCATTTAGATCCCTTTACCCTCACTGCTTTATGCTGTAGTTATTTATGCATTACCTCCACACACACTGGAAACCTCACTAGACAGGGTTATGCTTTTTTCTTTCAACTTGTCGAAACGTATTTTATACAACTAAATAAAAGAATAATCCATTATATTCACCCTGATTTTTAATCTTATTTTTTTGTTCTTGATTTCTGTTACTGTTTGTTTGTTCAATTTCTAACTGAACTGTCTTCAAATCCACTGACTCTTCAGTCTTCTTCATTCTGCTCTTGGCTCATCCATTGAGTTTTTGGTGTTGTTTTTACTTTTGATTATTATATTTTCCAGTTCTAAAGTTCCATTTGGTTCTTCTTTACATAGAAAATGATACATCTGTGCCATCTCAGTGTTGACTTCTTACTCTTTCTCATGTGAGTTGAAATTTTTCTTGTTCTTCATAGAATGAGTGCTTTGGGATTATATCCTGAACATCTTCAATTTTATGTTATGAGATTCTGGCTTACTTTCAATAGAGAATATTATATTTTAAGCAGACAGTAATCCTGGGGCTCAGGCCCAGGATTGGGCTCAGGATACAAATCTTAACCAACCTTTTATGGGTTGTGATTCCAGTGTCAATTCAAGTTTCTGGTTCTTAGGATCTGTGCCACGTGTGTACCACCCACTGAACAGTCTGAGACTTGAATGGTAGTCCATCCCATGGTTTGATTATCAAAGTCTGTGGACTCTGTTTAGGGTTAGGTTCATACATACTTAGCTTAGGGACTAACCTAGGAGTTTATAAAGGACTTTAAGATGTCACATTCATTTATTCATCCTGCTCTGTTGTCTCCTCAGTACTCCCTTTAAGGTACTCCATTGAGGAAAGCAGGCTTTATATACCCACTTTTACCGTGTACTTTCTTGGACTATGCCTGCGTCTGAGGTCACGGGTGAGGAGGATAGAGACACACATAAGTAACAAGAGTTTTCCCCTGCCCCTTGTGACCACAAGTCCTCTGATAGGAAAGAAAGTTTTTTTTTGCTTTCAGAGTTTTCGACTTCTTTGCGTTTCCATTGCCTCTGCTGATGTTATATCACAAGATTATTTTGGGGCTAGGATATAAGAAAAGAAAGGAAAAGAAAAATGAGGAATTTCCTCTATTGTATCTAAATGTTAGAAGACCCTTTCCTGACTCAACATAATAAAGGCCATATATGATAAACCCATAGCTAACATCATACTCAAGGGTCAAAAAACTGAGAGCTTTTCCCCTAAGGTCAGGAACAATACAAGGATATGTCCATCCTTACCACTTTTATTCTACATAGTATTGGAAGTCCTAGCCACAGCAATAAGACAACAAAAAGAAATAAAAGGCATCCAAACAGTTGAAGAGAAAGTAAAACTTCCATTATTTGCAAATGATACTATATATAGAAATCCAAAAAAACTTCACCAAAAGAACTACTAGACTGATACATGAATCCAATAAGGTCACAATACCAAATAATTGTGCAGAAATCTGTTGCATTTCTACACACTAATAATGAAACAGCAGAAATAGAAATTAAGAAAACAATCCCATTTGCAGTTGCATCAAAAATATTAAAGTACCTAAGAACAAACCCAATGAAAGAGGTAAAAAACTTGTACTGTAAAAACTACAAAACACTGATGAAAGAACTTGAAGAAGACACACAAAAAATGGAAAGACATCCCATGCTTATGGATTGGAAGAACAAGTATTGTTTAAATGTCTATACTGCCCAAAGCAATCTACAGATTTAATACAATCCTTATCAAAATGCCAATAGCGGGGTGCCTGGGTGGCTCAGTTGGTTAAGCGACTGCTTTCGGCTCAGGTCTTGATCCTGGAGACCCAGGATAGAGCCCCACATCAGGCTTCCTGCTCAGTGGGAGGCCTGCTTCTCCCTCTCTCAGTCCCTCTGCTTATGTTCCCTCTCTCACTGTGTTTCTCTCTGTCAAATAACTAAGTAAAATCTTTAAAAAAATACCAATAGCATTTTTCACAGAACTAGAGCAAAAAGTTCTAGAATTTGTATGGAACCACAAAAGACCTTTAATAGCCAAAGCGATCTTGAAAGGGAAAAACAAAGCTGGAAGTGTCACAATTCCAAACTTCAAGTTAAATTACAAAGCTGTAGTCATCATATCAGTATGGAACTGGTACAAAAACAGACACATAGATCCATGGAACAGAATGGAAAACCCAGAAATAAACCCACAAATACATGACACATAAATCCATGGAACAGAATGGAAAACCCAGAAATAAACCCACAAATACATGGTCAATTAATCTTTGACAAATCAGGAAAGAATATCCAATGGGAAAAAGACAGTCTCTTCAATAAGTGATGTTGGAAAAACTGAGCTGCGACATGCAAAAGAATGAAACTGGATCACTTTTTAACACCATACACAAAAATAAGCTTAAAATGGATTAAAAACCTAAATGTGAGACCAGAAACCATAAAAATCCTAGAAGAGAGCATACGCAGTAAGGTCTGTGACATCAGCCATAGCAACATTTTTCTAGATAGGTCTCCTGAGGCAAGAAAAAGAAAAGTACAAATAAAATACTGGGAGTACCTTAAAATGAAAATCTTCTGCACAGCAAAGGAAGCAAAACCAAAAGGCAGCCTGCAGAACAGTAAAAGATATTTGCAAATGACATATCTCACAGAGGGTTAGTATCCAAAATATATAAAGAACTTTGATGAAGGTCATCTTAACCCTACTACTTTGTTTTTTAAGATATTTTATTATTTTAGAGAGAGCACGAGCAATGGGAAGGGCAAAGAGAGAGGGAGAGAAGCGTAAGCAGACTCCATGCTGAGTGTGGACCTGAGGTGAGACTTGATCACAGGAGCCTGAGAATCATGACCTGAGCTGAAATCAGGAGCCAGACACTTAACCAAATGAGCTACCCACACATCCAGATCCTATTACTTTAGACCTTAACTGAGGGTCAACCCATAGTGTCATGTCTTTCCTCTATTTTCTCATAGTGATGTTTTTGTCTCCTTGTTCCTCCAGAGCCAAGTGCACCCTATGAGCAGGTCCTATCTCACAGTTAACTTAAGCTTAAGAGTTACCATATATATCGCCTCTCTATAAAGAAACAAATGAGTCAGCCATGAAGGGAAAATACATGATCTTTACTGTTGACACCAAAGTTCCATCCTCTCCAATCCAAGGGTGCTTGAAATTGAGGAAGGAGAACTACAAAGGGTGTGGATGGTTGTATTAATTAGGTATTGCTGAAGCAAGCTATCCTATGGTGAAAGCAGGAGTTCTAGGAAAAAGCAGAAGTACACAAGATCCTATAAACACTCATGTCTCAGAAATGGTTTAACATTGCTTCTACCACATTCCATTGGTCATAGTGAGTGACAAGGCCTGCCCAGACTCAAAGGATTAGACTCCATCTCTTGGTGGAAAGGTTGCAAAGGGGTGTAGATACAGGGAAGGAAAATATTGTGACCAGCAATATTAGCTTAGAGAAAGAAGCTAATTTTAAAAATTATTTAAATAATTCTGTTTAAATATATTTAAGTAACATTATTAGTAAATTGGAAGTTGTAGGTAACTGGCAAAAGATTGAAGATGTAACATGCCTTGAGTTCTGAAAACAATTTTCTACTCTCATGTTATTTTCACTTTTAAAGCATTCCTTTGGCCTTGTCTCCACAACCTATCACTGATAGTTCCCATGGCTCCTTCTACTTGAAGCAGCAGGATATTTTAGAGAATGTGTGGCCTACTCTGTTCTTTAAAAGAGCGCTGTGTTTGGATTACCCTAGCATTTGTTAAACCCTCCCCACCCCTTTCAGCTATATCCCAGTACATCTGGGCATGCTGCCTTTCTCTCTGGACCATAAGTTAGTCCATGAAAAGCCAAGGACACTTGAAAGACCATATAGATTTCCACATTTGGCTAAAATATGAAGAGTGAATTGAAGTTAAAATTAGAGATGTCATCTGATTTTCTTAAAAGGCCCCTTGATAATTTTATAAGGGACTCTTGAGTTTTGTATTAAATATAAAAATATTGAAGATGTAAGCAAAATTAGTTGTTTGTTGTTTTAAAACACTCAACCTGGGTATCTTGTAGTTGGTGGGTGAAGACGTAGGATTTGGTCATTGGTTCTCTTTCAAGCTATGCCTATGTAAAGGGCCAACTAAGAACAAAACTCCGGGGCCTGAGTTCCTTCCCAGAATGGCTTACTTTCATGTTTTGAAATGGATAAAAGCAGTGGTTTTCTTTTTTTCTCTGAATGGAGCTCTTAACCTTTATCTTTAGGACTGACTCCATAAACATAACAGCTCAGTTATTCACTCCTTCCTCTAATTTCTTTTTTTTTTTTTTTTAAGATTTTATTCATTTATTTGAGAGAGAGCTTGAGAGCAAGAGAACACTAGCAGGTGAGAGGGGTAAGGGGAAGAGGGAGAAGCAGACTCCCTGCTGAGCAGGGAGCCATCATGGGGCTCTATCCCAGGACCCTGGGATCATGACCTGAGCCGAAGGCAGACATTTAACTGACTAAGCCACCCAAGGTGCACTTCTTTTTGGGTTAAGAATAGAAAACTGTAGGGGCGCCTGGGTGGCTCAGTTGGTTAAGCGACTGCCTTCGGCTCAGGTCATGATCCGGGAGATCCAGGATCGAGTCCCATATCAGGCTCTCTGCTCGGCTGGAAGCCTGCTTCTTCCTCTCTCACTCCCCCTGCTTGTGTTCCCTCTCTGGCTGTGTTTCTCTCTGTCAAATAAATAAAATCTTAAAAAAAAAAAAAAAAAAAGAAACTGTACTCCCTCCAAACATGAGTATGTAGACATAGAATCATAGTGTGTATTTGACCAGAATTTAATGTTGTAATCATGTAAAACTAAGACTACATGCAATCATTAATATATTAATTTCTGTATAATATCATTATTCTGTGTAGTAATTATGCACAGGAAAAATTCTGTAAATTTTTGAAGTTACTATTACTCTTTCATAAAGCCAAGTTTTAAAAATCTCTCTTCTTTGTTTAATTTAAAGGTCTCTACTGACCTTTAAATTCTGTCATTTAACACTTTCCTTCATATTTACATGCATCTACTAACAATTCAGAGGCATTATTCTGATTTTGAATTTTGATTCATTTCATTTTACCCACTGCAGCCTGCCTCTAAGATTCTTCTGCTCTTTTCTGTTCTTCTCTTTGTCTGCCTTTTACCTGAGTCATCTGGGAGTCTTTTCGGCTCTTTGCTGTCTGGAAGACCTAATACTAGATATTCTAGATGATGAAAGGACTGTAATTGCAGTAACTCTTAAGTCACCGGGCTTTAGGTGGATGGTCTAAACCATAAGAACATGATTATATGCTTGACCATAGGTAGGTTTCAATGTGGAAAGGAAGAGGAAGAAGCACAGTAGAGTGACCTACGTATGGAGGCAAGCCAGTGTTCATGGAAAAAGTCTTCAAAGTCAAGTGTCCTGGTTAGAAACCAGTAACTCCTAGACAAACACTCCTCCATCTCTTCCCACCAGATCAGAGTCCTTCAAAAGGTTCCTTTTTAGGAAATGGAAGGAAATTTTAAAAAGGAGTTCAGAAAAATGGAGTCAAGCTTTCAGACCTTCCTCAGGAAGATAGAGTAAGATTTCAGGAGCAGTGGGGAGGATTCTGACAGGAATTTAACCAGTTACATGCCTATATACCCTCTTGAGAGAACGGCTACAGTTATTTTCCAATTATTTGCCCCAAACTTAACTAAGCTTAGATTTTTTATAAGAGCAAGTCTTGGTTCTTCTGTATTGTGTGAGAATTGTGTTTGACGATCAAGGATCCCATTCATTTAGGTTTACCAAACTCATCTCCAGTCTTCTTAGGTGAGTTCTCAAATTTGTTGCCCATGTTTTGCTTAAGTTTCTAAGCCTGCTTTCCTAGACTGTTCCGTTGGAGTCTGTAATTGTCCCCAGTAAGTCCTGGTGTGATCACCTACCTTTCAGCATTTTTTTTCAAATTAACCTACAGCTACCCCTACTTTAGAGGGTTATCGTTGTCCAGTAAATATTTCCTACAATGTTCATCAACATGTGATGTGCCTTTGGAAGTACCGTATGAAGAGAGGATAATGAGGAAATGGAAAGAATCTTGAGTTGCCTAAAAGAGAATCTGAAAGGGCTTAATGATCAGGTTTCAACAAAACTTAAGGAAGACTAAATAAAATTTGGATTACTTCACCCCTTTGCCTAAAGCTAGCTCTTTTTCCTCTCAGTGGCGAAGAGAAACTGGCACCCTGTGCGGGAGCATTTGCAATCACGTGTGGCTGTGCACAGTAGCATGGCAGAGGCCTTGTTGCCAGGCAGGCTGTAACTCAGAGAATGTTGGCGCTAGGAGGAATCATCTCTTCCAACTTCCTCATTTTACAGATGAGGAAACTAGGACCAAAAAAGCCACTTGCCCAGGGTCAGTCATAATGACTCAGTGCCCTGAGGATGAGCTGTTCCAAAGCTACGGCTTTGACAGCTAAAACCACTTTCATTGATCTCAGAGGCTGAGACAGAAGTTTGTCCTCTGGATATTTCTTTCTCTTGCCTTAAAGGGAAAGCATTCTACTATCGTTCAGACTTTCTCTTAATTCTCTCTGCCTTCTCCCTGCTAAGACAATTAGAATCACCCTTTATTTACTGTAATAGAAGCTGATTTCATTGGCCAAGACTACAGAACTTCTAGTCAGCATTACCAGAGAGGAAATCTTCGGCACTAATTTTTCATAAATGTGAGGTTTCTTCTTTCACTTTATGACTTTCATGTCATTTAATCAATACCTTTAAGTTTACATTCCTATAAAAAAAAATAAGTATCTATTTCCAAAGTCTTTGGGAGCTTGGCAACGATGAGGCAACAGCTGTGGGCTTCTATACTTTTTCCTTTTCCCACTTTATAATAACTCCTTATCTGTAACACATTTTTCTAATTTTAAAATGTTCTTTTAAGGCTAGTACTACCCACTTCTGTGATTAAAACTGCATAATTTTCCTAGCCCAGTAGTTAGTTATCACTCTGGGGGGAGGTAGAAGGGAATGAGAGAGGAGTGAAGTAGAAACCCCTATACAAGTTTGCAGAATTAACATTTGCCCAGACTCCACCCCATTCTTGGAAAGATTCTGATACATCCTCCTTCCCTAAATCATTTCCTCTGAGGCACAGTTCTCACGTGTGGTGCACAGACCAGCAGCCCCATCACCACTTAGGTACTTGCTGGGAATACAAATTCTTTAGCCCCACTGCACACCTGCTGAATCCAAGACCCAATTCCTGTTTTAACAAGCCCTAACTAAATTTTGAGAACTACCATGGCAGAATGTAGCTCCCAAACCAAAAATACTCATTTTTGTGTGGAGTATCTGGATTAAAAGCACTGTTATGCCTACCAAGTATATTTGCTGAGTCTTTCATTGGCATGTCTGAAACTTGGCCAGATAAACTTGCACAAGTCTAGAGGACCAAAGATTATAGTTTTTGCTCCAAAGAGAGCATTATCTCCTCAGAGTCTTCCATGGGCACTGGGCAGTTCCTGGGGCTACTTCCCTGAGGCCAACCCAGCAAAATTGCTGTAATGAGGCCAAAAGCTCATTGCTTCATACTGTCCTAAAGCACTTATGAAATCATTGCATATAAAATCAGGAGACACAAAAACCAGTTTCACTACATAATGTTTATTTTTAACTTTAAAATCTTAAGCTGTTCTAGTGATAAGTTGGGATCTCTTGCACATCCAGATTTTAGATGTGCAAAAACAAAAATCAAACAACAACAAAAACACTGTATTTACAAAGGTTTAAAAGATCATTGTGAGAAAAACTGCTTTCTTTTCACTAAAACTGAAGAATTAGTTTCAGCTGGTGTAGATACTTCCTCTGAGTGTGGGTGTCAGTGTTTGCAATGCCTATATATTTGGATGAATACAAATAAGAATTTGTGTGTCTATTTGATTGAACGGATCTCTATGTTTAGTGAACACAGGCCCATGTTCAACTGTAAATAGATGTAGAGATGTGACTCTTTTTGGAAGCGTACCTATAAATATATGCGTGACTGGAGAGCTATATGCTGAAGCATCTATGTATGCGTGCCTTAGGTCTGATTTAAACAAGAATGAAGAAATCTACTTAGCCTCTGCTCTTCTGTCTTCTAGAGCTACTTTGAATTTTTTAAGTACTGTTTTTATACAATGATACATTCTCTCTTATTAGAAGATATGTGATTTTTTTCTATTACAAAAATATTTGGTTTCTGGAAAAGACTTTTGGAAAATGCAAAAATGTTAAGAGTTCAAATTAAGGTATTCCTTTTTATACTATCCCTTTTCTTTACCTTTTCTTTTTTCCTCTTCTTACTTCTAGACTAGTGTTCTTTACATTATTCCTTGCTTCCCTCTGTCTCCTACATTGTCTTTCCACATTATCAATATAGACGTCTTCTTTAGAATGTCATAGATAATCTTGGAACACTGAAAAAATAAAATAAATTATTATTTAAAAAAGAATGTCATAGATAGGAGATAGCAGCAAGTATTTGGAGCAATTCTTAGATTCAGAAATTGGTTTTTTCTGACTGTGATAGATCAGAGACAGACACAATAGCATTATTAGGGAAATACAGTATTATAATGCATCAGATGGGAACTAGTATATCATAGAAATTATAATAATAGCTTCGTTTATTGAGCACATATTATGGTCCAGCTGCTTTTTATGTGGGGTATCATTTGAAATACTCAAAACATCCTTAGGTCATTCTATTTTCTTCTATAGATGAGGTAAATGAAGTTTGTAAAGAATTTTCCCAGGGCACAAGTGGTTTTCTGACAAGTGACATGCTGTGCATTAACTCCCAGTGCTGTCTGATCCAAATTCTCTGCTTTTCATCCCTATGCTATACACCAAAATATATAAGAAGAAGAATTCATAAATTGAATGTAACATGATGAAGAAAATACCAATTTTGGAGCTAAGAGGAATTGAAAGATCTTCCAGTCCAATTCCTTCAATCAATAAAGGAGAAAAGCTAATGTACTGAAGTATTAATTTGCTTAACATCATACAACTGGGGGTACCTGGGTGATTCAGGCCATTAAGTATCCAACTTGATTTTGGCTCAGAGTCCTGGGATGGAGTCCCCCACTTTGGGCTTCATCCTCAGTGGGGAGTTGGCTTTTCTTGGGGAGTTGGCTTTCTCTCTCTGCCCCTCTCCCATGCATATGCATGCTCTTTCCTTTTCAAATAAATAAATAAAATATTTTTTATGTGATCATCATTTTTTGGGTGTTGAATTTGAGGAGTTCTTCATAGATCGTGGTTACCAGCCCTTTGTCTGTAGTGTCATTTGAGAATATCTTCTCCCATTCCATGGTTTGCCTCTTTGTTTTGTTGTTTGCTTTGCTGTGATTAAGCTTTTTACTTTGATGAAGTCCCAAAAGTTCATTTTTGCTTTTGTTTCCTTTGCCTTGGAGATGTGTCTCGAAAGAAGTTGCTGTGGCCAGTGTCTAAGAGGTTACTGCCTATATTCTCCTCTAGGATTTTGATAGAATCCTGCCTCACGTTGAGGTCTTAAATACATTTTGAGTTTATCTTTGTGCATGGTGTAAGAGAATGGTTGAGTTTCATTCTTCTTTACATAGATATCCAATTTTCCCAGCACCATGTATTGAAGAGACTGTCTTTTTTCTTGCTTTGTTGAAGATTATTTGACCATAGCATTGAAGGTCCATGTCTGGGCTCTCTACTCTGTTCCATTGGTCTCTGTGTCTGTTTTGTGCCAGTACCATGCTGTCTTGGAAGGGCAGAGAGTGGGGGAATGGGTAAGCCTGGTGGTGGGTATTAAGGAGGGCACATATTGCATGGAGCACTGGGTATGGTGCATAAACAATGAATCTTGGAACACTGAAAAAATAAAATAAAAATAAATTACTTAAAAAATAAGAAAGAAGTAAAGAAATAAAACCTTCAAAAAAAAAATAAAAACCATCACACAACTACTTACTGGCAAATCAGGGGTTAAAACACCAACCTCTTCTAAGTGTCAAGATCATACTGGCATCTATTATGATGTACCCTGGCTCCAAATCTCTACAGGTTATGTCCTCACCAGCTTGTCTGTATATTATGAATAAAATTTTCTGTTAGCCTAGACTAAAATAAATTCTTGTACCATCCCCTTTTCCTACTCAAATTCATGCTTACTTATGCTTTAGTTTTACACGTTGGGAGGGAGCAGTGGAAGGGACAAAGTAAGACATAGTCAGACTCTCCAAATCAGAAGAAGGCCACAGATTCTGAATGTTATAGAAAAAAGAACAGAAAGAAAAAAGAACAATTGAGATTTTGACTTTGTCCCTCCAAGTCTCCATTTCTTGCCAGTGGACTTTGAAGTATACTGAATCACCTCTTCTGAGTGAGGCAAGTAATGCTATTAAGAGGTAGTAAAATATTTCAGTGTCCTACACCTGAAATTAATATAAGACTGTGTTAACTGTGCTGGAATTAGAATTTAAAAAAACTTAATAAAAAGAAAAATATTCACTGTTGTTACACATAAGCTATTTGGTTGATCATGTAAGCCTTTGTATTTGTGCTCAGAAATTCCAAATTGTTACTATTTCTTCAATATCAGAAAAAAATCTTTATAGCTGGTCAAAGAGGTGATCACATACCAATATCAGAAAAAAATCTATATAGGTGGTCAAAGAGATATCATCAAGGACTCTTCATCTTTCTAAGTTAAAGCACCTCATCTCTTTCTGAGTTTCTACTCTATCCTTCTTCCTAAAAATCCTACCTTCGAGAAGCCTCTACATCATAATTGAAACTTTGAGTAGTTCTACTTAAGACACACACAAACTGGGAATTAACTCCCATAAATTAATAGGGTCATACTGTCATTTTTCTGTACAAAGAAAATTAATGGTACACTGGTTACTGTGCTGTTAGTGGCTAACTCCATGAGACTAGAAACCGTATGTTTTGATTACCATTGTGTTTTTGTCCTGCTCCCAGCAAGGTGCCTGACACAGAGTCAGTACTTACGAAATAAGTGCATGGTGAAAGAATGATTGAGAGAATGAGATGGATCTCTACAACAGGAGCCAGCATCATTTATTTGTTAATATGTCTGTCTCACTTTATTTTTATTGACTTTATTGAGATATAATTCACATATAGTTTATCCATTTAGTGCACAGTTCAGTGGCTTTTAATATACTCACAGAATTGTGCATCCATTACCATAATTCACTTTAGGACATTTTCATTACCCCACAGTGAAACTCCTCACATCCACACACCCGCGTCGTCACCCTCCTTCACATCTCCTGGTTCTTCCAACAGTCCCATCCTGCTGTTTCAGTAGATTTTTCCTGTTCTGGACATTTCTTTCAAATGGGCCATGTAATGTGTGGCCTTTTTTGACTGGGTTCTTTCACTTAACATAGTGTTTCAGGAATTGTCTATGTTATAACATATATTAGTACTTTATTTTTATTGCTGAATGATATAACATTGTATGGATATACCATTTATCAATTCATCCATTGATGGACATTTGGGTTGTTTCCACTTGTTGGGTGTTATAAATAATGCTTTTATGCATATTCACTTACAAGTGAATGTAAGACTAAAAGGAGAAAACTTTTTGGCGGAATATCACAGATTCTGTCCTCATGTACCTCAAGGGTGAATTTAGATTAGAAACAAATTTACTGAGTTTTGTTCCATCTCTTTAATTCCACTTGGCATTTGTTATATTTAATATGTTAGAGGTATAAAATATGTCCTAGAACAAAAGTTCATTATGGTATTATCTATTTGTAGAGTCTGTAAGCAGAACAACATCTCTTGGGCCATCTTTAAGAATTACTATATGATTGTACTGATTCCTACAAGCTCTTATCTTTAAAGTAAGTATCCCCCCTTTCTTCCAAAGCTGACATAGGAAATGGAAACACATAAAGAAGTAGTATCTGTTTCTGATCCAGCTTTTGTTGTTCTGACATGAAGGCTTTAAAAGAGCTGGTAAGCATAATCTTACTCATTAAGAGTGACTGGAGGGAGAAGTATGGAATTCTCACACTTACATTTTAGGATAGAATCTCATGGGGATGGGATAAATAGACAATGAAACTAACACATATTGAACATAAACTCCTTACCAGTCCCCTATTATGAAATTTATATTAATTGGGGAAAAACTGAGAGCTTTTCCCCTAAGGTCAGGAACATGGCAGGACTGTCCACTGTCACCACTGTTATTCGACATAGTGCTAGAAGTCCTAGCCTCAGCAATCATACAACAAAAATAAATAAAAGGTATCCAAATCAGCAAAGAAGAAGTCAAACTGTCACTCTTTGCAGATGATATGATACTTTATGTGGAAAACCCAAAAGACTCCACTCCAAAACTGTTAGCACTCATACAGGGATTCAGTAAAGTGTCAGGATATAAAATCAGTACATAGAAATCAGTTGCATTTCTATACATTAACAGCAAGACAGAAGAAAGAGAAATTAAGGAGTCAATCCCATTTACAATTGCACCAAAACCATAAGATACCTAGGACTAAAACTACCAAAGAGGCAAAGAATCTGTACTCAAAAAACTGTAAAGTACTCATGAAAGAAATTGAGGAGGACACAAAGAAGTGGAAAAATGTTCCCATGCTCATATATTGGAAGAACAAATATTGTGAAAATATCTATGCTACCTAGAGCAATCTATGTGTTTAATGTAATCCCTATCAAAATACCATCAACTTTTTTCAAAGAAATGGAGCAAATAATCCTAAAATTTATATGGAACTAGAAAAGACCCTGAATAGCCAGAGGAATGTTGAAAAAGAAAACCCAGGTTGGTGGCATCAGAATTCCAGACTTCAAGCTCTATTACAAAGCTGTAATCATCAAGACAGTATGGTACTGACACAAAAAAAGACACATAGATCAGTGGAACAGAATAGAGAGCCCAGAAATGGACCCTCAACTCTATGATCAACTAATCTTCGACAAGGCAGGAAAGAATGTCCAATGGAAAGGATATGGTCTGTTCAACAAATGGTTTTGGGAAAATTGGAATCCACACACAGAAGAATGAAATTGGGCCATTTCTTTACACCACACACAAAAACAGACTCAAAATGGTTGAAAGACCTCAGTGTGAGACAGAAATCCATCAAATTCCTTGAGGAGAACATAGGCAGCAACCTCTTCAACCTCAGCCACATTAATTTCTTCCTACAAACATCAGGAAAGGCAGGGGAAGCAGTGGCAAAAATGAACTACTGGGACTTCATCAAGATAAAAAACTTTTTGCACCGCAAACAGCAAAACCAAAAGACAACCAACAGAATGGGAGAAGATATTTACAAATGACATATCTGATAGAGGGCTAGTATCCAAAATCTATAAAGAACTTATCAAACTCAACACCCAAAGAACAAATAATCCAATCAAGAAATGGGCAGAAGACATGAACAGACATTTCTCCAAAGAAGACATCCAAATGGCCAATAGATACATGAAAAAGTGCTCAACATCACTCAGCATGAGGGAAATACAAATCAAAACCTCAGTGAGATACCACCTCACACCAGTCAGAATGGCTAAAATTAACAAGTCTGGAAACGACAGGTGTTGGCGAGAATGCGGAGAAAGGGGAATCTTTCTGTACTGTTGATGGGAATGCAGGCTGGTGCAGCTACTCTGGAAAACAGTATGGAGATTCCTCAAAAGTAGAGCTACCCTATGACCTAGAATTGCACTACTGGGTATTTACTCCAAAGATACAGTGATCCAAAGGGGCATGTGCACCCAAATGTTCATAGCAGCTGTTTCCACAATAGGAAAATTATGGAAAGAACCTAGATGTCCACCAACAGATGAATGGATAAAGAAAATGTGGTATGTGTGTGTGTGTGTGTACAAGCTTTAAGCTCGTGTGTGTACACACACACACACACACGAGAATACAGCCATCAAAAAACCGTGAAATCTTACTGTTTGCAGTGATGTGGATGGAACTAGAGGGTATTATGCTAAGTGAAATAATTCAGTCAGAAAAAGACAAGTATTGTATGATTTCTCTGATATGAGGAATTTGAGAAGGGGGGTGGGGTTTGTGGGGGGAAGGGAGGGAAAAATGAAACAAGATGGGACCAGGGAGGAAGACAAACCATAAGACTCTTAATCTCAGGAAACAAAACTGAGGGCTGCTGAAGGGGAGGAGGGGTGGGACGGATAGGGTGGCTGGTTGATGGACACTGGGGACGGTATGTGCTATGGTGAGTGCTGTGAATTGTCTAAGACTGATGATTCACAGACCTGTACCTCTGAAGCAAATAATACATTTATATATTAATAAAAATATAAATTAAAATTAATTAATTTTAAGAAATGAAATTTATATTCATTATCTCAGTTAAACTGCCTAAAGTACTGGAAATTAGATAGTCATCATCATCTCCATGTAACAGATATAATCTAAGGCTTGGAGAAGTTAACTTAGTCCACGTGCACACAACCCAAAAATAATAGATGTGAGTTTTAGATCACAGGTGTGTCAAATAAATTACCTTTCCAGTTAAAGTGCTAAGTCCGGTAAGAATGATTGCAGTATCTTTAAAATATAAGAGATTATAGAAGAAATTCTCCAAGATACTTGAGGGAATGTATAAGTTCTTCCAAATGGAGGATAATTTGATATATTTTCCTCCAAGAACTAAATAAGCACCATTTGAAATTAGCACATTGTATGCAAACATCTGCTGCAAAATTAGTTTCCAAAAGAGCTTGAAAATAGCCTGTCAGATGTTTAGAGTAGATTACACCTCATATTCTTGTTTACCCTATTGATGTAATTAGCTAACATCTTTTGTGAAGTTGATATTGAGTGAAATTAAGATCAGTATACCTATTGTACTAATGACAAATTATTTTTAAGTAAAATTCAACAAGAAATTTTAAGACCCATAACTCTACTAATATCACTTTGCCTGTATATTCACTCTGAATGCTCAATAGCAACCTTATGTTTATATAGCAGGCCCAAATCTGTCTTATTTCAAAATTACTGAATTTAAAAGATCAGTACTTTGAATGTTGAGTATATATGTGTCTGTGTGAGTATAATGATGATTGACATATTTTTAAATGGCAGAAATAGTTAATGAAGAGATTGCTTTCCTCTGCATTTTAAATGTATTGCAATAGTAGATATATTTTTAAAAAAGTAATAGGACACAGGCATTCTCAGAATCAAGATGAGCATCTTCATAAACCAGAAAAAGAATGGAATTATAAAACATGAAGAGGTAAACTCAGTCTGAAGCAGTAAAATTCCTAGATCTGGAATTGAAAATAGTCAGTGGTAGCCTGATGTTCTGCTACAGGAATTAAGAACATCTTCATAAAATGTGCACCAAAGTCAGGCTTAGTGCCAAAAAAAGAGTCTGAACTCATTGCTTATCCACAGAAGTTGAAAAATCTGTGATCAACATTTTTTCCAGCTTCATAGATACAATTTATATATAATATTGTATTAGTTTAATGTGTATAATATAATGAGTTGATACATATATATATTCTGAAATGATTATCACAATAAGTTCAGTTAACATCCATCACCTCACATAATTACAGCTATTTTTCTTGTGAAGAGAACTTTTAAAATCTAGTGTTTTGGGGATGCCAGGGTGGCTTAGTTGGTTAAATGTCCACCTTTGACTTGGGTCATGATGCTGGGGTTCTGGGGTCCCATCGATGAGTCCCTCATCAAGCTCCCTGCTCTGTGGAGAGTCTGCTTCTCCCTCTGCCTGCTGCTCCCTCTTCTTGTGCTCTCTCTGACAAATAAATAAAATCTTAAAAAAACAACAACTACTCTCTCAGACAACTTTCAAGAATACAATTTTATTGTTAACTATGGTCACCATGCTGTGTATCACAGTCTTTGAACTTAATGTATCTTAACTAGAAGCTTGTACCTTCACCTGTCTTCTGCCTCTGATAGCCACCAATTTGTTTTCTGTTTCTGTGAGTTTAGTTTTTTTAATATTGTGCATGTAAGATCATCCAGTATATGTGTCTGACTTAATGCTCTCAGATTA
Source organism: Spilogale gracilis (assembly GCA_004023965.1). NCBI lineage: Eukaryota > Metazoa > Chordata > Mammalia > Carnivora > Mephitidae > Spilogale > Spilogale gracilis. The sequence continues at coordinate 13,190 of PITA01000433.1, read as the reverse complement.
TATCTATATCTATATCTATATCTATATCTATATCTATATCTATATATCAGGGTCTATATATAGCAAATTTTCCATATCTATCAATCTATCAGTGGAAACTTAGGGTGTTTCCATGTCTTGGCTATTATAAATAATGCTACTGTTGTAAATAATAAGACTGGGAGTACAGATCCCTCTTTGAGATAATTATTTCATTTCCTTTGGATTTATACTCAGAAGGGGAATTGCTGGATAATTCTATTTTTAATTTTTTGAGGAACCTCCATACTGTTTTCCATAGTGGCTGCACCAGTTGACATTCCCACCAATAATGTGCAGGGTTCCCTTTTCTCCACAGCCTCACCAACACTTGTTGTCTCTTGAGGATAGCTATTCTAACTGGAAGGAGGTGGTGTCTCATTGTGGTTTTAATTTGAATTTCCTGATAATTAGTGATGTTAAACATCTTCTCATGTACCTTAAGGCATTTGCGTGTCTTCTTTGGAAACATGCCTATTCAGTTCCTCTGCCCATTTTTAAATCAGATTGGGATTTTTGTTTTGTTTTGTTTTTGCTATTGAGTTGTATGAATTTTTATGTATTTTGAATATTAACCCCTTAGCAGATATGTGTTTTTTTACCTATTTGGTAATTATTTTTTATTTTTTTTATTTTTATTTTTTGGTGTACAGAAGTGCATTAGTTTATTGCTGTTCTGTTTGTTTATTTTTGCTTTGTTGCATTTGTTTATGGTGTCAAAAACATTGGCAAGACCAATGTTGGGAAGTTATTGACTATTTATTTATTCCAGTAGAGTTAATATACACTGTTATATTAGTTTCACGTGTGCCATATGGTGATTCAACAGTTCGGTGCATTACTGAGTTCTCATAAGGGTAAGTGTACTCTTAATCCCCATTACCTATTTCACCCCATCCTATCCCCACCCACCTCCTCTCTGGGGACCATCAAGTTTGTTCTCTACAGTTAAGAGTCTGGTTTTTGTTTATCTGTTTTTTTCTTTGTTTGCTATATTTTCTTCTAGGAATTTTGGGGGCTTAGATCTTATATTTAAGTCCATCTGTTTTTAAGTTGATTTTTGTGTGTGGTGTAAGTTAGGGGTCCAGTTCCATTCTTTTGCCTGTGATTATCCAGTTTTCCTAATATCATTTATTGAGGAAACCATTCTTTTTCCTTTGTATTCTTGGCCTCTTTAAAGTGATTGACCAAATATACATGGGTTTATTTAAGGGCTCTCTTTTCTATTCCATGGATTTACATGTGTTTTTATGCCAACAACATACTGTTGTGATTACTAGTTATGTAATCAGAAAGTATGATAACTCCAGCTTTATTCTTTCTTGAGATTGCTTTGGCTATTTAGGGACTTTTGTGGTTTTATACAAATTTTAGGATTGTTTTTTCTGTTTCAGTGTAAAATGCCATTGGATTTTGATGAGGGTTGCACTGAATCTGTAGATTGCTTTGAGTACTATGGACAGTTCAACAATATTAATTCTTCCAATTGATGAGCATGGAATATCCTCCATTTATTTGTGTCTTCTTCAGTTTCTTTCATCAATATTTTTTTTGAGAGAGAGAGAGTAGGGGGAGGGACAAGGGGCAGAAGGAGAGAGAGAATGAGAGATCTCCAGCAGGCTCTCCACCAAGTATGGAGCCTACCATAGGGCTCAATCTCACGACCCTGAGATCATGACCTGAGTGAAAATTAAGAGTTGGCAGCCCAATCAACTGAGTCACCCAAGCATCCCTCCTTTTTTAAGGATTTATTTATTTATTATAGAGAGAGCAGGCTGGTGTGGGGAGGGACGAGAGGGATCATTTTCTTCATTTCTCTTTCTGGTATCAGAGATAGTCCAGCCTTTGGCAGAGATGAAAACCTGAAGCAGAATCACTACAGTGTACCTGCAGATGCATGGGCAAGAAATAAATGCTTGTTTTTAAACTTTTTTTTTTAGATTTTATTTATTTATTTGACAGAGAGAAACAGAGCTAGAGAGGGAACACAAGCAGAGGAACTGAGAGAGGGAGAAGCAGGCTTCCTGCCGAGCAGGAATCCCAATGTGGGACTCGATCCCGAGTCTTCAGGATCATGACCCGAGCCGAAAGCAGTCGCTTAACCAACTGAGCCACCCAGGCGCCCCAAATGCTTGTTTTTAGAAGCTCCTGAGCTTTTCTGGATGTTTGTTACATCAGAATAGCAGACCTGTAGAGAAATTGGTACTAGAAGTTGGGTAATGCTATTGTAGAAAACCCTGATTATGTGGCAGGCTGCAAGGAACTATTACAGAATACTGTAAAAATGTACACTGTATTACGTATTAGTTAATATTTGGCAAAAACTATCACGTAGGTTAACTTGGAAGACAAAAATTGTGAGTAAACAGCTCTGCCTAGTAGAAGGGCATATTCTTCAGGGCCCTCTTCAGTAGTGGATAAGGGGTAGAAGGAAAGAAACTTCCCCCAACCCCAGACAATGGAGATGAGTCAGAAAGGACAACTGACGGGGAGGCTCCTTCTCAGCAGGGAGAAATCTGTGAATATTTGCCCACCAGGGTTTCAGAACTGCTATGGCCAGTGATTCTGTGTGCTTCCCATTTTATTTTTTGTGAATGGGAGTATTAATTGCAGCTATTCTGTCCCTACCTAGAGAAGTGTTATTATAGAATAGATTGCTGCTCTGAGACGTGAAAAGATTGAAAATATGAAAAACTAATATAAAGATAATAGACTCAGAAACCACAAACACAATTTTAATAGGAATTATAGAATTAGTTAATAGAGGAAATTGAAGAGAGGCACTCTCTGAAGAAAAGTAATCAAATAATTTTCCTAAAATTTTTTATTCATGTCTGGTAAGTGTATAAATAGGCAAGACAGTCTAGGAAAATGTTTTGTCTACGTGAAGTTCCACTTATGCCTAATATGTGACCTAGCAACTCCTTTTCTGGGTGTACTTACAAGAAATGTGTGCATATGCCCATCAGAAGACATGTACAGGAGTGTTTATGGAAGTTTTATTCATAATAGCTGAAGTTGGGAACAATGCAAGGAAGTATCTTACCTGAAGACTTAAAAATGAAAGATGTATGTTTGTGAGTAGACTACCCCATAGCATAAAAAATAATTGATTACTATTCCTTGCACCAACGTGGATGACTCTCACAGATATAAAAGAGTAAAAGAAGCCACACAGGGGGTTTGTAGGATTCTTTTTACAATACTATGATAACAGAAGTCAGATTAGTGGTTAACACGGGCAACAGATATCAACTGGGTATAATGGGCCTGCTGAAGGGTGCCAGATAGATCTAGATGGGTGCCTGGGTGGCTCAGTCAGTTAAGCATCTGTCTTTGGCTCAGGTCGTGATCTTCGTGTCCTGGGATAGAGCCCTGCATGGGGCCCCCTGCTCAGTGGAGAGTCTGCTTCTTTCTCTGCCCCCCCCCCCCGCTTGTGTGTGCACTCACTGTCTCTCAAGTAAAATCTTAAAAAAAAAAAAAAGATATATCTGGATGCTGTAACATACAGATATTCATATATAAAAATCCATATAAAGATATACACATAAAATTTGTGCACTTATCTATTATACATCAATTAATAAATAGAAATTTTCAGGATTGAAAGTGGCACGATTCCTCAGATCACATGTTCTCACTCCTATATCTCTATTGTGTCCCTTGGGCCTCTGGCTTTCTGAATCAGTTTTTTTTCTGAGACTAAACCTGTTTTCCTAAAGCATGCCTATTGGGGCTGAAGGGTAGCTCACTAGGAATACCAACTTTTTACTATGAAATCTTTTCCCCATATTCCCTTACTTTTAGATAATTGATTTTTCTTGTATCTTTTTTGGTCCCTGATGCCCCCAAGTCCTAAACCTGTCAGACATGAGCAGGAGGAACTAGCTGCTCTTCTCTCATGGTCACCTTTGCCCAGCTGAGTCAATTATACATTCATCCATGTGCATTCTGTTCACCTAAGATTCAGTGAAGCCTTCCATTGGCTGGAGCCTTCCTCTTTCCCATTCTCTCTATTCCTTTGTGTCTAATACATACATACTTATACACATGTGTATGTGTGTGAATATATAATTATTTTAGTTGAATTTGGCAGAGAGACAACTATTTGATGTATAAATTTGATGTATAAATTCATTAGAACACTTAAAATCCAGACCCATGAGATACAGATACAGAGATTTAATTGACTTACATTTGGTAGACATCCCACACATTTTCACACAGACAAAAGCCCAAGCTGCTGCTGTTCAGGACCTCCAACTTCACCAGGAACTGCAGAACCTCCCCTAAGACTGAGACTAACCAGAATAAAGAATTCAAGAAGAGGATTGAAGGATTTTAATTTCTTAGGATTTTGAATTGCAAGGGCAAGGAGGTTAAATTTTTGCCTCTAAAATTCTTCCTTGATAATTTAATAGTGAAAGAGAATTTTTATTGTGCAAAATTGGGACAGTGGGATATTTTTTTGTTGATGAAAAAATTCATAGTAATTTTGTGGAGTCATTCATGTTCATTGCATGACCTCTAGTGAGTTATATGCCATAGAATGGTAAGGAAACATTTGAAGTAGGAATTATAATAGTGGTGAGATATCAGTTTGGGGGTATAAGGTAGTCTTTGTGTTAACTTAATTAATGTATGATTCAGACCTGTTTCAGAATTTGGAATCGGAGGGGGGTGGGCAAAAGATGAACTTCCCACACGAGTCCCAAGAATATAGAAGCAGTGTTGTATATTGAAAAAGTGGACCATGACTGTGGGATTTGGTCTACCCTTAAGTTATGGGGAAAAAAGAAATTGCCAACTGTTGGAGGTATTATGGACTTTGTGTGGGTTTAAATCTTAGCTCAGATGCTTGCTAATAGTGTGACCTTGGAGAAGTTACTTACTCTTTCTATGCGTCCAGTTATTCATCATTAAAACAGAGTTGTAAATATTAAATATTGTAATAAATATAAATGTATTAGAATGGAGGGTGGCATATGGCAAACACCATGTAAGTATTACCCCATATTAATTCTCTTTACTTCCATATTTCTACCATGGTCCTTTAGGAAATTTGGGACTGTGGCTTTGCCTCAAAGCAACCTCTTAGACAGATGAAGGTAGAGAAAGGCTTCATGCAGAGGGAACCCAGCCAGTATTTCCCCTCTTCTTCTTAGCAGCCTGTCCTTAAGGTGCAAGGGTTCTGTTTCCCTTCTATGGCACATTATACCCTGGGTGTGGGGGAAAATGCAGTTCTGGGAGGATACATTGAATTCCAGAGAAAATAATAACTGGCCACAGGACATGCTATATTCACCAACTCAGTTTTACCAATAGTGAATTATATGCTTTGATCACCCCTCTCTTCCACATCTGTGTCTGTCAACTGATTATGTTCTTGGTGTGGAGTGGCATGGATAGTGAGTATGATTAGTTATCACATTGCAGTCTTCAAATAACATACTCATTTATTATTCTATTTATAGTCTTTTTCCATTCCATAATAGAAAAAAAAGGAATATTTAATAGAATCATTAATATATATATAGATTCTGATTTTTTTAAATATCAGGAGATAATTAAAAGCACTGAAAGTCCAGATCAATTAAGTATTAAACTGTAACTTTGTACATCATGTCAGCCAAAGAAAATGCTAACTTACTAGATGAACTTTTCTGTTGTCACTTTGTAAAGCAGGATCAGGAGGAACCAAGAGAACAACAGGCCATCACTGTGATAGACAGAAAGCACTAGTGAAGGTAAACATCCCTATTTTATGTGTCATTTTAGAAATGCATTTTTACCAACAAACCCACAGGAACATTGTGTTTATATTCCTCAATATGCGATATGAAACTGACATGTATGTTAGAATTCACTATATGAATTTAATTTTTTATACAGGAAAAAAAATCCTGTGTAAGATTTCTGAAGTAAATGTAGCCAAAAATAAATCAAATTTTGCATTACATTACATGGCCATGCAAATAAAATATTTATACTTCAGGTGTCAATGTCAAATAATGTCAAAAGACACATAAAATAATATTCTTAGCAGATTTATGTATATGGACAAAAACAAGAAAATACCCAACTGCTCATCAGTTAGAATGGTTAAACAAACTGTATTTTATTCAGTCACTAAAATACTATATAGGGGCATGTGGGTGGCTCAGTCAGTTAAGCATCTGCCTTCAGCTCAGGTTATGATCCCAGGGTCCTAAGATCGAGCCCTACATTGGCTCCCTGCTTGATGGGAAGCCTACTTCTCCCTCTTCCACTCCCCCTGCTTGTGTTCCCTTTCTCGCTGTGTCTCTCTCTGTCAAATAAATAAATAAAATCATTAAAGAAAAATACTCTACAGCAATGAAATACTATAATGCTATAAAAATAATTCAATAAAAGGCAATAAAAATAATGAAGAAAAGGTATTGAAATGAGTCAAGGAAAGGCAATAATAGCATATTATTTTGAAATGTGGAGATAAATACTGGAAGACACAGCAGGAAGAAATCATTATAGTTGCCTGAAGGAATCAGGACTAAAGGATATGAAGTGGTAAGATGGCAGCTAATTATAATTTTAAATACAGACCATGTTTACCTTGTAGGACCATAAAATGCAGTAATGCAGGACCATAAAAATGACCATGTAAGTTTAAACTAGACAAAGACGTGTCAGTAACTAATGGAAAATTCACAGTTCTTTAACAGTAAAACATTTCTGTCAAAACATTAAAATATCTGTCAGTTATTTAAAAAATAATAAAAAGTAAAATCTGTCAGTTATTTATGTGCAGGGAAATGGCAAAAAAAGCTTTTAATTTAATAAGTCTTTACTAGTTATAGCTTTATGAAATCGTATAAATTTTATTAATTAAAAACACTATTGTATATCATGACAGTTAAAATTATATTTCTATAAAAGGATACATTTTGTAAACTAAGAATTAATCAAGTAAAAATATCCATGAAATACTTATTTAAATATTATACTATATACATATTTATTGAGTCAACTGTGGTTTAAAATATTAGAAGCCTTGAGAACTAAAATGTTATTTCCTTGTAAGAAACTCATCAGGGAGTAAGTTGAACAGTGCTTGCTTTTCTCCTTTCATCATAGAGCTTACTGTCTTTTCTATGCCTTGGCAGATTGTCATACTCCATTCTAATTTTGGATCAACTGGTAACCTTTTATTCCTTATGATTTCAATGTTGAGAATTATTCCGGAAAAGTCCCTTACCCTAAAGTTCTTTGCCAGTGTCAGTGGCTCTGGAAGGTCTCTGGCTTTTGGTCTCAACTGCTTTCCTCATTTAGTATTAGAAATTGGCCTTTGCTAAGTTCCTCTGACTGCATATCTAGAGACTCAAATCGTGGCCATGTCAATATTCTCATGGTCTGCTGTTTCTTCTAAACTACTTTATTGTCAATTCAAGTTCCACTTCTAGCATGATCTGTTTTCACTTCTTTGCTGCACTTTCATCTTCATTGGCAAACTTCTGCTTTAGATTATCCATTTTTGTATCATGTCACATGGGTTTATCAGTGAGATGTTAGGAGACCACACTACACACTTTGGTGTCTCTGTATAAACTGAGTCATAGATGATAGTAACCTATCACCAACGGATTTTGAAAGAAGTGACATGATTGGTCACTGGTGATAATGTGTACTTGTTATTTGCATATTGATTTCTGTACTCAAGAGCTAGTAGGGGAGTTTGTACTTTATGTAATTACTCACAATATACCATGGTAACTGAAATTTGAATCATGCTGTTGGGAGGCTGCTGGGAGGCTGGTGTTTAACTAAACCATGGAAACTTAACTACATAAATGTTCCAGTTGTATACTTTCTACATCTCTGATGTAAACATATTCGCAGGTGTCACAGGCATCAATAGGCTTCTCCTCCTTTTTTGAGAAATTTCTTCTCTGATTCCTTTCTTTTGTGAAGAAGTGATTGAAGAGACACAAAGGAGAAGAGAAGCTATTTTCTTCACAACTTAAAAAATGGGGGCACCTGGGTGGCTCAGTTGGTTAAGCGACTGCCTTCGGCTCAGGTCATGATCCTGGAGACCCAGGATCGAGCCCCACATTAGGCTCTCTGCTCAGCCAGAAGCCTGCTTCTCCCTCTCTCACTCCCCCTGCTTGTGTTCCCTCTCTCACCGTGTTTCTCTCTGTCAAATAAATAAATAAAAAATCTTTGAAAAAAAAAAAACTTAAAAAATGATTGAAGTACCCACGAAATGGACCGAAGTAGAAATAGCCAGTAGAGGCAGAAAATGTTTCCTTCTGTATGTAAGTTGGTGTTCATGCTCTATGGCTGTACATGCTATTAAATAGTAATTTTTTGGGAAAATACCTTTACCTATAATCAGTTAAATTACTCTGCAAATGAGACTGTCATGTCAGGTGGGACAAGGAAATGTTGAGACAAGGGAATAGTATGGGATGGTACTGAAGGTGGTAGATCTGGTATTGACTTTCCGAATCATGCATCTACTTTTTCCGGTGAAAACCAGAATGTTTATATTGAGAACTGATGTTGACTATGTATGTCTAATATATTGGCTCATGCTCCACATATAACATTTCCTTTTCTTATTGTCTGTGTAGATTTCCCATGCTTTGGGCTAGATTTTTACCCTCTCTGTCTTTTAAGGTCAGCAGTAAATGTTTGCACTTTGGTATTTCCTTGATTTCCAAAGAACTATTTGCTTGTGTTGTCTAATGAAAATGTATTGAATCTGTGGCTCTGGTTTCTAATGTGGCAATTATAGTGCTGTTTCTTGATTCAGGCTTACGGGGACATAAGAATAGACCATGTAGTGGTCATACCAACTTCAGCATCTCTTTTGCTTCCAGGTCCAACTTACACCTTTTGGAACAAGCTTATTAAAAGATGACCCAGAGAATACTGTAGGTGAAAAAGAAACGTAGCAGTCCTCTTGTTCTGTCCTCTCTTTTTACCAATGAGGAAACTGGACTCTGAGCAATTATAAACTGTTCTTTTTTTTTTTTTAAAGATTTTATTTGACAGAGAGAGATCACAAGTAGGCAGAGAGAGGGGAGGAAGCAGGCTCCCTGCTGATCAGAGAGCCTGATGCGGGCCTCGATTCCAGGACCCTGAGATCATGACCTGAGCCGAAAGCAGAGGCTTTAATCCACTGAGCCACTCAGGTGCCCTATGAACTGATCTTGAAGTTAGTATAGGATTAAACAGGACTAAACATTGACCTTTCTGCCACTTTATGCTTCTATAGACTGGCAACAATAAGAATAGGCTTAGGGGCGCCTGGGTGGCTCAGCTGTTTAAGCAACTGCCTTCGGCACAGGTCAAGATCCTGGAGATCCTGGAGACTCGCGATCGAGCCCTGCATCAGGCTCCCTGCTCAGCGGGAAGCCTGCTTCTCCCTCTCTCACTCCCCCTGCTTGTGTTCCCTCACTGGCTGTGTTTCTCTCTGTCAAATAAATAAAAAAATCTTTAAAAAAAAAGAGAATAGGCTCAGAGATTATTTTAAAGCAGTGTCTAGGGACATCTGGGTGGCTCAGTCAGTTAAGCATCTGACTTCAGCTCAAGTCATGATCTCAGAGTCCTGGGATGAAGCCCTGCATGGGGCCCTGTACTCAGAGGGGTGTCTGCTTGTCCCTCTGCCCCTCATCTTGCTTGTACTCTTTCTCTCTTAAATAAAATATTTTTAAAAAAATTTTATAAGGCATTGAGTGGCTCAGTTCGTTAAGCCACTGCCTTTGGCTCAGGTCATGATCCCGGAGACCCAGGATCAAGTCCCACATCAGGCTCCCTGCTCGGCAGGAAGCCTCCTTCCTCTCTCACTCCCCCTTGCTTGTGTTCCCTCTCTGGCTGTGTTTCTCTCTGTCAAATAAATAAAATCTTTAAAAAAAAAAGTTTATAAGGCATAATGAGTACTGTATTGAAAAAAAATTATCTCCAAATAGACTTTCTCTCATGAAACGATTCATGCCAAATAAGACTATAATAATTTATAAGCTCTTGAGACAGTTGCCTTTGTGCATCTCCCAAACATCTCAAAATGTATCTGTTGAGGTAAAGCATATCAAGTTGAAATCCAATTAAACTGGTCCTTTGGATAACTACAATAACTACATGGGTTCAGTTTGCCTGATCAGTTGAGTGAAGATGAATTCCTAAGAGTTAGATCATTTACCTGGAAAATTTTCACTTGTAGATGTGGTCATGGTGAAAATATAGTAGCTTTTAAAATTCTATTTTTAATTCCCAGAATCAATAGTGGTCAAGGACCACTAGTCATATGTATTATATAAACTATGAAGATTATATCACGATTGATTTCCACTTGGAGAAATATATTTGTAATTAATCTCGCACATTTCCTTGTGAGCAACTTGTTTGGGAGTGGTAGTGTCATAAGGCCAAACAAATACATATTTTATATATCTTTCTTTTGTCTTATAACTAAATTAAGACTGAATCTTAATGGGTTAGAGGCAAAATCTTTGTTCTTTCTGAGCCTAGACTAGAACTCCTATCTCATTATTCCAAACCAAGTGCTCTTTCTACTATAGTCTATGAATTGTTAGTTGTCTTTTTTGGATACCCTCATTGATGAGACAAGAAAGTAATGTGTCTTTAATCTACTCTTCTGTTTCAACATAGTCCCTATTCAAAAGAAATGACAATCTAATATCCAAAAATGACTTCTATTGAAATTCTAGTTGGAGTTTAAATGAAAATCCTCCCTGGCGTTCCATTCCACACCATGCAGTATTCTTAACTCTTTGTTTTACCCATCTGTCTCCACAGATCTCTTCCAGGTGGAGATTGTCAGTTGTGACATCTCTCACTTTAACCGTCTTCCATTTTAACATCCAGTACACAAGGACTTTTGTATTTCTTATCACTCCTCTCTTTGCCTTATGGTTTTTTCTCCTATAGAGAGTTCTTATGCCCTTCTCAATGCAAATCAATGCAGTCAGTCTACCCCTTATGCCACTTTGTACATGTTCAGATGCATGATGAGAAAGGCACTTTTTGCATTGTTTTCCTTTTATAAAGGGATGAAAAAGCTATGAATGTTCAACATTGGTGCCTTTGTCTTTCACATATCCTGACAATTCAACAAAATGAAACAAAGTACACATATATACATACGTTATGATTTTATATTTTATTTGACATTTTTCTGTCTCTAAGTCTCTTCTTTCATCTCTTTGTTCCTCAGTATCAACACTTCCAACCAGGAGACCTTGTGTGAAGAAAGGAAGGCATGAATGAGTTCTGTAAAACAAGGTAAGATACAGATTCATACATCAGTGAATATGATTATATATTTGAGTTTATGTATCTCCATTCTCAATTCTGTTTATCCCTGTTTAGCTCTGTCTGCCCAGAAAGTGACAGGGTGGATGAGAACTGTGACAACAGTTCCTCAGTTGATGATTATACAAATGACAATACTAGAGCCATTTTGTGATACTACTGAATGTAACAAACATAATTTATTCGAGTGTGTCATTTGAGATAGGCATGAAAGAAAAGACTAATAAACACTAAGAATGATTGGTTATATTGTTCAGCTACCACATATCTATGATTTTACATATCAGAAAATCTTCCATTACATAAACTTTTTTAAAAAATTTGGAGTTCAGAATGATATTACTATTTTTATATCGTGTTGTATTTAACTAAATACAATGACCATAAAAACATTGCCCATATTACTAGCTACAGTGTAAGATGAGGACTGTGTTTCTTGTCCTCAAATTTGGTCAGAGCCTGTGGTTGCTCTAACACACACAGGGAAGAAGTGATGCTATGTGACTTCTGAATCTAGCACATCACGGGAATATGGTTTTCTCCTGGATTTCTCTTGTTACATACATCTTTGGATCCCTGTGCATCCAAAGAAGCCTCACTATTCTAAAGCCACCATGCCAGAGAGACCATTTGGAGAGATTGCAAACTGAGATCCTCAACAACTGTTCTCACTTTTGAGTTTTCCCAGCTCAAGCATCAGGCAAGAGGGATAACACTTCAAATGGCCTTGGCCTCAGCCACCATATGTAGAAATTAAACAGAACACTTTTAACCAGTGAACCAAGGAAGAAATCACAAGGGAAATTAGAAAATACCTCAAGACAAATGAAACAGAAACATAAAACACCATTTATGGAATGCAGGAAAGGCAGTGGTCAGGAGGAAATGTATAGCTTAATGCCTATATTGAAAAAGAAGAGAGAGCTAAAATCAATAACCTAACTCTGTACCTTGGGGAAGTAGGAAAGGAAAGGAAAAGCTGCATTCAAAACTAGCAAAAGAAGGCAATGACAAAGATTAGAGCTGGAATAAATGAACAGAAAATAGAAAAATGACACAGAAAATGAATAAAACCAAAAGTTGAATATTTGAAAAGATAAATTAATATCACTGAATTGTATAATTAATAATGATTAAAATGGCTTATTTTATGTTACATATATTTTAGCACAATGAAATAAAATGTAGAAGGTCGAGTGTGGAATGCAATTAGTGTAGCTTCCTCTACATTAGAAGATCACCATAATTCTTGTTTCTGCTCAACAGGTTATCAGGATAGAAGTGACTGTATTTTCTTAATAGGTAAATAAGTGTATGTAGGCACTCATAAAACATGAGTATGCTTGGAAAAAAGTGAAATATGCAAGAAAGTGGAACAGAGTTGCAGAGGAAAAAGATGAGAAAAGCATCAAAGTGGAGGCCTTCACCTCACCCAGAAAAATGAACATTGTCATGAGTCAGTAGCATAGGCTGAGAAATTGGGTAGAAATAACAGAGGTCTAGAAAAGGAAAGTTGACTGAAATCCCTTGGTGTACTAAGGCAAGTATAAACCAGCACCTCACTATAAAGAATGAAGGAGTAGAATGGTTATTAAATTGAATGAAAAAGTTTGGAACAATAGAACATCAAGAAGCAATAAATAGGATTGCTAAGTATCAATAAGAGTCCAGTTGAGGTTAGATAACATGACTTTTGCCTCAAATTTAATTGACAAATGAATTTTTTTAAATGCTTGGGTATCTACCCTCTATCAGGAAATTGGATGCTTAGTATTCAAAGTTGAATAATATAGTCTCTTCACCTTCAAGGTGAAGAAGGTGAGGAGATATATTTAAGGACCTTCTACACCAGTAATTAT